>JAURVB010002663.1:0-15529 GCA_033002965.1 Piper betle | reverse complement strand
GCGTGAACATGGTATGAGTACGAGGTTTGATGGATACGATGGATACGTAGGGTTAGTGGCCGACGAGAAATGACTCCTAACAGTTCAAAATTAGTTTGTATTTTTTCCAGATCGAACGAGTTTTAGACATATATATATCTCGAGTTTGACTTGAATATACTTTTATGTGTTTGAACTTGACTCGAGTTCGAATATACTTAAATTATTTAATTTTTATAAGCTCGTTTGTCCATCTCGTTCGTTAACTCGAAACCAGTTCTGATTAAAAGTCAAAAATACTTTACTTAAAAAATAAAGCCAATGTGGTTTGAACCCATAACCTTGAAGTCATCCCTAAAATGAAAATCGACATTTTTGGGCCCCCAAGGTAAAAAAATATATTAATTAGTTATCTTATATTTCCTTTCACAAGAATAAATTATCAATTATCATTGTGTTTGTGCTAAGGTTAGTTTAGTTTTATGTGGCTCAATTATTAAACTCTATTTAATATCTAGAGACAAAACTCAACCAAGATTTTTCCATACACAAAATTTTAAAATAAATATTATTTTTTACGGACAATTAATTAAGATTAACTATTAAAAGAGCAAGGAAAAGAATCGAGATATTAAGACTTGATTAAACTTTATCAAATTCTTAGAAATTTTGTGGGCACACCGCAAATATATAATATTATTTTTTTTCACACAGATAAATACGATGCCCCCCCCCCCCCCAATGATTTCAAATACGTCTAAGTACCTATTAAAACTTCTACAAAAATGTGCCTGGAAAAAAGATTTACTTTTACCAAAATGTCAATTTTGGACAAATCTAGCTAGGCTTAACTTATCGAGAGGCCCATTGGATGCATGAGCTTCATATAATACGGACAATTCCATACTGTTGGGCCGTTAGCTCATATGATTGCAGAGACTTTTTTTCAAGAGACAAGAAAAAGTGTTGAACATGAAAAGTTCCCCCTCGCTAAAATCCCAATATGGTATCTAAGCAAACCAAGCTAGAAAAGCCAACAAAAGAAAAAATAGTCCCGTATCGATCGTGGAAAAATCTAGTGTTTTGCCTTATATGTAAGTTTATAAGAAAATTTTATTTTTTAAATAAGTTTTTGGATTAAAAGAGGTTTTGCCTAATGTTTTAGTGGTGGCTTGCTAAACATTAATTGAGGGGAGAATATTGTTAGAAATTGGCTTTTGGACAACCCATGGCGATTCTCAAGATCACGTAGGCATAAAGATCAGAGATTGTTTCAGGTGATGATGGTAGAAGACGCCGGTATCTTATTTATTATAAATTAATAAATAACTAGTCTTTGGATTAAGATTGTTTCATGTGATGATGAAAAATGTGTTGAAGGCAAGGGTTCTTACCTTATTCACCTTAAGAATTTAAACAGTAAGTTTTGGCCATATGTTACTGGATTGGAAGATATATAGATAATCCTCCCTCAAAATAGGATTGTAAGTATTGCATGATAAGGAAAGGGTCCATTTTTCATGGAACTTAGAGCCTTTGCCTTGATTACGATGTATTTGGGGGCCCAAAGTATTCTTGGGCCCTTTGCCTAATTAAGTTCTGATACTTTTGTTAAACCTTTTGAGGCCTTAAAAAGACTTATAAGAAATAAGAAAAACTCTTAATCTAAACCTTAACTTAAAGAATAAGACTTTCTATTGACTTATATACAACTCACTAACATCATATATGATCGATGTGGGATAAACTTAACAACTCCCCTTTCACATATTAGGCGAGCGACCCCAAAATCATCATCATCTACTGGCTTCCATTAAATTAGATTGCACCTACCTGGTAAACCCCTATTTAATTATCAGGTAGAACCTATGAAGGAAACTCTAATCTCCCAAGATCGTAACCTCCCATGAAGGAAACTCTAATCTCCCAAGATCATAACATGGCTCTCATACCACTTCTTAGGCCTTTTGGACCCCCAACTGAGATCTAATGCCATTGTTAGGCTTTTTGGCCTCCCAAAAAGATTTACAATAAGTGTCACAAACCTTTTTTAATCTAAAAATTAACTTAATAAATAAGGCGACCGAGATCTTATATCATTGTTGGGCCTTTAGGCTCTCAAAAAGGACTTGTAGTAGGTATCATGGGTCTGGGTCTCTCTTAATCTAAAAATTAATTTAAGGAATAAGGCTTTTCCATTAGCTCAATATACAACGAAAAGAGACTTGTAATAGGTGTCACGAGTCTCTCTTAATCCAAAAATTAACTCAAAGAATAACATTTTTCTATTATCTTATATACAATTTACCAATATTATTCACGATCGATGTGATATAAACCCAAGAAGCATTTTATGTCAGCTTGACTTAATTATTTAATGTGTAATAAGAATCCAGTTTACTCTCAAATTTGGGAGTTTGAGTATGGCTATTGATACATGTGTACGTGTAAGTGTAGCTCATTAATCGTTACTGTCAGTCATAAGTTCAAATGCTTAATCAGTAAAATTAGAGGTTAACTTGATTGAAAAAAATTAGGCGAACCATTCCCGTTTAATGTTTGTAACTAATCCTTGGGATAGACCTTGTATAAGCAAAAACTGGTACTTATAACCTCTATCTTTTAATCTGGAAGTATTATAAAATTATTCTATCCTTCTGCGCTTGGTTTAAAGTTTTCGGCCCATAGAATGGTTGTGACCGGTAAGGCCCCCGCGGAGGCACAAGCCGCATATATATAAGGAATAATCCTACAATATTCAATTGAGGAGAAACATTCAATGGAAGATAAATCTTAATCAACTGTAAGTAAAAATTATAGATTTTCAGAAAGCATTGAGCTTGTCAAATTATTAAAACTTTTTCTCTAACTATACATATATATCAAACTCGTAGAATTACCACTTTCTAATTGTATATATTAACTATATATATATGCACGCATGCAGGCATCGGAGCAAAACATCTAGTGAAGTATGAATCATACATCTATGGTGAACATAACTGATCGTTAGCGTACGATTGTCATCATATAGTTTGGTAGTAAATCTTTAGTTTGATAGGACCCCAACCCGCAGCACACATTGGTCACATAATTCATACCCTCTATAGCACAAATTATTACATATTAATTCATATGTACCTTCTTTAATTAGTTTACATAATAAGTTGATCATTTAAATCACATTAAATTCAACAGTACCCCCATTTTTCGTAGCTAAAATTAGGGCTACTAAACGAGTGAGCGAACCGAGCTCATGTGTTCGAACTCAACTCGAATAGATCAAAGTTTGTTCAAACTCCCAAACCGAGTTCGAACAAATTTTGAACATATATATTTAAAATCGACTCAAATATTTTTTATGTTATTCGAACTTAAATATATTTAAAATGTTTAATTTTGACAAGTTTGAAATCGGCTCGATTATAAAGTCAAAAATATCTCACTAAAAAAATATAGTCAGCATAGATTGAACCCATGGACCTCCAAGTTTTTAACTTAAAGACCTCTCATCTAAACTATCCCACTACTTTATCATTTTATTGTATATAAATGATAACTAGTTCTAATTAAACTTTTATATATATATATATATAAGGGAAAGGGTTGTTGTGCTGCCAGTACAACCATCTTAGCTATGCTTAAGTTTTGATCCGGCCATTCAAAACACATCCGACGGTCAGAAAAAGCTTAAGGCTTTGCATTCTGAAGACATGTTGTGATCCGACTTCATCCTTGCCGGCTGCACCCGCCGCCAGCTCGCCTGATGACCTCTACCCAGGCCTCCACAAGACACCTCCCGGCGTTGGCTCATACCTTGTCGATGTGGATGAAGAGGAGGACCTCGACTTCGAGACCAATTTCCAGGAGTTCCTCCACGAGTTCGACGACGAGGAGCACGACGAAGCAAATATGATACTTTGGAGTAGCTGAGATGGAGGAGGCACAGGCAGATTCCAGATCTCCATCCCCTTCGCCACCCTGCCACCTCACCCCGCATCCAGGTTTTGAGCCAGAGCCTTGGCCGGCCGCTCTACCGCCTCACCATGGCAGGGCACGGGCTCAAAACGAGGACGGGAAGAAGATGGGATGTTGATTCTACTGGAAATTGAGAGCATTCAATTTCTTGTTGATTTGATTATGGTCATTTCTATAGCAGTTTCTATGTGGGAACTTTGTCAATTTCAACTGTATTGAAACTGGGATGTTGATTCTACTAGAAATTGAGAGCATTCAACGCATTATTGTAGGCATGCTCGAATCTATGCTATGATCATTTATTCTGGGAATTGATTATACTTTTAATCCTGTGAATGGTGTGGTGCCATTGCTGCATTTGTGATTAATTTGTTTCTGGTGCTTACTACTACAATTTATGCAGACGAACTATTTATTGGTTTTCTTTTGCATTGAGTCTAGGATGTCCATTTTGCTCGAAATTGATAACATTAAACCCTTTTAAAAATTTATAGCATGCAATGGATTAAATAGACATGGTGTTCTGTGTAGCTTTAAGTTGTAAACAGTAGTCAAATCAATGCGAATTTGTAACGACCCAGCCCAAAGTGCAACGTAATGAGCTAAGTCATTTCTTTAAAATGGGTACCCTAAAAGTTAAAGATCTATAGTCCATTCCCACTTATAAACAGGATCTTCTCCCAGTAGGTATTAGATATAGGACTAAGTTGAGGGATCTCACAATATTGTAAGAACCGTGAAAATATGTGAAAATTTTTATTTTAAGACTTGATCCTCAGTATTATGAAATTTTATTTTCGATGAATGGATATGGTTGGTTATTAAGTAGACCGGTCACAGTTCAACGTAAAGCCAAACCCTAACCTTAGAGAAGACGTAAGGCCAAACTCTGGCATTAGGGAAGACGAACCCAACCTAGAGAATACTGATTCATGAACGGATGATGGGGTAAGAGAATTTAATAAAGGGACTCGTTGAACCTAGGGAATACCTATACATGAATAGATGTGAGAATTTAATTGAGGAACTCGTTGAAGCATATATATATAGGAGGAGGGGGTTAGGGAGGAAAGGCAGTCCACTCCTTCTTGCCTCCTCTCCAGTGCCTTTCCATTGTGGTGTAAGTATTTCATACTTCTTCTTAGTTTCTTTTCCATTAGAACTCTTACATGCATGGTTGCAACGCATAAATTCATTAGAAATACCTTGCTATGTTGCTGGAACTTTTGGTATAAATTGCAATAGGTCTTTGGGTGTTGAGATATTGTATGGTTGCAAATTAGATGGCAGATATGAAATTCACGTTTGACTAGTTTCAAGAAACCCTATTTTTTTTAGCCGCACTGTTCAAAATCTAATAATGGACATGTTAGAATGGAACAGACAGTCCATAAATAAATATCGGCCAATAGGGGGGTACGGTGGAATGGACCCATCGGCTCAACCTAATAAGCGGTACGGTGGAATGGACCCATCGGCCCAACATAATAGGGGGTACGATGGAATGGACCCATCGGCTCAACCTAATACAACGGTATGATGGAATGGACCCATTGGCCAATAGGGGGTACGGTGGAATGGACCCATCGGCTCAACCTAATACAGTGGTACGGTGGAATGGACCCATCGGCCAGAAGGGGGCTACGGTGGAATGGACCCATCGGCCTAACATAATAAGTGTTACGGTGGAATGGACCCATCGGCCAATAGGGGGTATGGTGGAATGGACCCATCGGCTCAACATAATAAGTGGTACAGTGGAATGGACCCATCAGCCAATATGGGGTACGGTGGAATGGACCCATCGGCCAATGGAGGGTACAATGGAATGGACCCATCGGCCAATAGGGAGTACGGTGGAATAGACCCATCGGCCCAACATAATAGGGGGTACGATAGAATGAACCCATCGGCCAATAGGGGGCACGATGGACTAACCCATCGGCCCAATATTTTATAGTGGCACAGTGAACTAACCCATCCGCCAATAGAACTACAACATAATAGGGGGTATGATGGAATGAACCTATCGGCCAATAGGGGGCACAATGGACTGACCCATCGGCCAAATATTTTATAGTGGCACGGTTGACTAACCCATCAGCCAATAGAAATACAACATAATAGGGGGTACGATGGAATGAACCCATCGGCCAATAGGGGGCACGATGGACTGACCCATCGACCCAATATTTTATAGTGGCACGGTGGACTAACCCATAAGCCAATAGAACTACATCGAGCTTGATCCCGACATGGGTATGTAGGCCAATCTAGATTGTTTGATTTCAGCTCAAATAAGGTAGAATAAAAGTATGATAGGATAGTCAGGTTAGGAGAATGGGTAATAAATTGGACTTCATTTTTTTGTTTTGAGTTATAAATGTGGTTATGGGACATGGTCTAAGACTGTGGGAACCATTATTTTATAACTTATTACTCGGCATTTAGTAGTTTTATTTTGGTAACACCTGGCCAGCTAGGCCCACAATGTTGTGAAAAATGGCCGGGTCGTTTCAGAATTGCCTATATAGTGTGCTTGAAATTGAAGGAAAATATTGGTGAGGTACTATTGAAAATCTTTTCAGCACTTACCTGTGCTTTTTAAAAATTTTCTTACCGGTGGGGTTGTGCATTTTTCTTTGTAGCCATACAGCTGGGACTTCCATTTGTTCCACCTTTCCTTGGGCAAGATGGAGGAGCCGTTCGATTGATTCAATCTGGGAAAGGGAGGGGAATAGGCTAGGGATGGCCGTCGTCGCCGTGGTTGGTAGCCGGCAGCGACGCATGCAAGGTGGGCGGCAGTGGGTGGCTAGGGAAGGAAAATAGTAGGGAGAAGGGGAATGAAGGGAAGCTGTAACATCCTAAATCCGGTTCATGCTCATGAACCGAACCGGCATGTTACAGGCTCCGGTTAGGTCGGCTAACCTGAACCTAAATCATGTGGATCCAATCTCAACGTCTTAAAATGAAGATACAACTCGCATTGCATGGATGAATGCACAACCCTAACATGGTACTACATGAATGACATGCAATTCAAAATACACACTAATACAATTACGACCAAACTCAATATAAATTCTATAATAAAACAGACATAGTATCCCCTAAAAGTGCAATTAGGGTCCACCTTGTCAAAATAACATATACCAATATATATGCATATATCAACAATTTCAATCACACATATCTAATATACTGTATACTCATTATGGAACTTGGGTTTAAACCCACCACACTTCCGACTGTGTGTTTTGATCACATCTCACCCCTTGTCATCATGTCTTAGTTTTTCATCATGTCATAACATCATCTCATTACATTTAATCATGTCCTATCATGTCTTAGCATTTCACATCATTCACAATATAATAGCATTATAAATAAAGTATTAACTACTCTATCGACTGATATGTTAGCAAGTGTTACTGCTTCGAAAAATAAAATATCTATAACAAGCTGGCTATGAGAGTAAACTTTCATATGAAAGAAAACATCATATACTCCATGTGAACACTCTGAAGGGCACTATTGAAGAACCACTGGGCTGCAGACCCGGTAGCATCCCGAACTTACTGATCTGCTGCTGCTAATGCAGCTCTCAGCATGTTCTTACTTCATTTCTGGTCTCAAATCCTAAGCCCTCTCCTCACCTCCATATTTCTCCTGGCCTTGAGCACGAAGACCGAGTACTCTTAGGCAGTCGCCTTTAGTACCCTTTGAACCACAAGTCCGGACATGCGCTGTACTAAACAGTACCCGTAAACCTCCCCGTTCTCCGGGTGTGAGGAACTCAAACATGGAGTTGTTAGGATCCCTTGGGAATGGAACAGTCCGTTAGCACTAATCCAGAGCCCGCTTTGACTGTCACGGCATCTGCTCATAGTACGTGCAGTCAGTTTCTCCATCTCTCATCTCACTGAAAATGTGAAAACTACATATATATAGGTCTAGGCATGGATTTATATAATAGGCTCGAAGGCAACTTGTGGTGGATCTTATTTTCAAAATCATCATCGAGGGATCTCATCCTCAAGGAGTTATTAATCCAGAAAACTATTCGGTTAAATGGACCGAGTTAAGTGGGATTTAATAAAATGCCACTTAATCTGTCCTACAAATAATAAAATAAACATACAATAGAAGAGAACATAAAACAGAGACGAGTCCTAAACGGACTAGGTAGAAGCTCCAAGTGTGTCATCGCGCCTAGGCGACGAGCTCCTACTCCGTACTTACACATTAAAACTAAATACTAATGCCCGCTAACTAAATGATGCATCAAACTCAATGAACCTCAATCAACAATCAAATAATCATACGTATGAAAATAATTCTAGCTAATCCTATTCATACCAAATTTATTGTGTTTTTCTAAGTTACATGGTGGTCACTTATCATGCTCAGACTAGATCTACCTCATTAGATCAATTACTTTTCATTCTCAATTAATTGCATCATGCAATTGTCACTTCATCCATAGTCAAATATTTATCATGATAATTAATCAATCCTAACTTGTTATGCTAACAATCATCAAGTTTAAATAATCAAATAGGAGGTAATTATACCTCTCGTCGAACCCGTCGCGTGTACGGCGTCGACATGGGCGGTGGAGGCGGCGGCTCGCCGGAAAATGGCTAAAACAAGGGCTGGCCATGGTGGTGGGGAGATCCGGCCGGGATGGGAGGCGCTGGCCTCCATGTCCAGTCGGTGAAGGCGACCACCCTATCGTGGCGGCGACGGTCGCCGGCGGCGAAATCGTCGACACAGGCACAACCCAAGTTTAGCGCTAGGCGCGGCGATTCCCAGCTTCGCAACGGCGAGACAGTGGTTGGGGTTGGTCGGGGTGGCATAGCAACGTCGTGGCAAGGCTAGGCGGCGACAATTTGTGGCCGGGTCGCGTCGGCGGTGGCGACGGTGGCGCACACAGAAGAGGCATCAGGAAGGGTTTTGGGAAGAAGATGTGGGAGGGGAGAAAAATAATTGGGTGGCAATTTCATAAATAAGACTTGACTCGTCTCCAGCTTGTGTAAAGTATAATAACTAAGTTGTATTAAATCCTTAAAAAATTCACAAAAAATCGGGAAAAATCCCGTAAAATCAAATAAACACCAAAACATCATAATGATATGCTCTTAAACTATCAACCCACCCAAACTGCCCGTAACACGTCCTAACGCAATAAATGGCCCAAAACTAATTCTACAATCCACTATATATATAAATAAAAAACATAAGTGGTATGCTCTCCTATATTCTAATAACACATTCTGTTCTGCTGTGTTTATGACGTTATTATCATATACTTCGGTACGCATGACCCTCATTGCTCATGCATACGACTGGCGTCGGCTCAGTACACGTGTTCTTAAACTGACTCAAATTAGAAATAACTGTCGAATTGACCGGTTCTGAATATAAAACCCTAACTTGAATCATGGGTTTTATAAAAGCGGTGGCAAGGTGGTGATAGCACTGGCCATCTGCATCACTGGCTGGCAGCAGGCAACCTACGGCGAGGTTGCCGGTGGTCGGGTGGTGCAGCAAAATAGGGGGTGGAAAAACAGAATATTGGCATGGCAAAACAAGGGAGAAGGAAATAGGCAAGCGTAGTTTTATAATAAAAACTTGACTCACTCCCGACTCCGAGTTAAAATTACAAAATACATCCCGAAAAATATAGTAAAATACCATAAAATAAAATGATTGAGTTTTAGTGGATTATTTTATTTTATAATATTTTACTCTTTTTTCATATTTTTCGAGATATATTTCATAACATTTACTCTAGTCAGAAAGGAAATGGGTAGGGGTAGTTTTGTAATAAAAACTTTGACTTGCTCCCGACTTGAGCCAATATTGCAAAATAGATCCCAAAAAATATTTAAAGTACAATAAAATACTACAAAATAAAATAATAGAGTTTTAATAGATAATTTTATTTTATGGAATTTCACTCTATTTTATTCAAATTTTTTGAGACGTATTTTATAATATTTATTTGAGTTGGGTAGGAAATGGTCAGGGGTAGTTCTATAATAAAAATTTTACTTGCTCCTGACTCGAGTCAATATTATGAAATATCTCCCAAAAAATATAAAAAATAAAGTAAAATACCATAAAATAAAATAAACGAGATCTAAAAAATATCATGTTAGGTCTCGATTATTTTATTTTATGGTATTTTACTTTATTTTTATATTTTTGGGATATATTCGTAATATTGACTCGAGTAGGGAACGAGTAAAGTTTTTATTACAAAACTACCCCTGACCATTTCCTTCCGACTCGAGTCAATATTACAAAATACATCTCAAAAATTTGAACAAAATAGAGTAAATTTCGATAAAATAAAATAATCCATTAGAGCTCGATTATTTTATTTTGTAGTATTTTATTGTACTTTAAATATTTTTGGGATATATTTCGTAATATTGACTCAAGTCAAGAGCGAGTCAAGTTTTTATTACAAAACTACCGTTGTCAATTTCCTTTTTTATTAGAGTCACTATTACGAAATACATCTCAAAAAATATGAAAAAATAGTGTAAAATACTATAAAATAAAATAATCCATTAAAACTCGATCATTTTATTTTGTGGTATTTTACTATATTTTTAATATTTTTCAGGATGTATTTTGTAATTTTGACTAAGAGTCGGGTGCGTGTTAAGTTTTATTATAAAACTACCCCTGCCCATTTCCTTCTCCCTTGTTTTGCTACACCGATATTTTATTTTCCCACCCCTGTTTTGTCGTGCCACCTGACCGCCGGCGACCTCGTCGCTGACCGCCCGCAGCCAGCCAGCAATGCCGCCGGCCAATGCCGTCACCGCCTCCCTTCGTTCCTCCTCTCCCTACTATTTTCCTTCCCTGGCCACCCACTACCGTCCACCTTGCACACATCGCTGTCGGTTACTAACCACAACGACCTCAGGCGACCATCCCTAGCCTATTCCCCTCCCTTTACCCAGATTGAATCAATTGAACGGCTCCTCCATCTTGCCCAAGAAAAGGTGGAACAAATGGAAGTCCCAGCCGTATGGCTACAAAGAAAAATGCACAATCCCATCGCTAAGAAGATTTTTAAAAAGCATAGGTAAGTGCTGAAAAGATTTTCAGTAGTACCTCACCAATATTTTCCTTCAATTTCAAGCACATTGTACAGGCAATTCGCATTGATTTGATTATTGTTTACAACTTAAAGCTACGCAAAACACCATTGCTATTTAATCCATTGCATGCTATAAATTTTTAAAAGGGTTTAATGTTATCAATTTTGAGCAAAATGGACATCCTAGATTCAATGCAGAAGAAAACTGACAAACAGTTCGTCTTGTAGTAGTAAGCACCATAAACAAATTAAACACAAATGCAGCAATGGCTCCACACCATTCACCGGATTAAAAGCAGAATCAATTCCCAGAATAAATGATCATAGCGTAGATTCGAGCATGCCTGCAATAATGCATTGAATGCTCTCAATTTCTAGTAGAATCAACATCCCAGTTTCAATATAGCTGAAATTGACAAAGTTCCCACACAAAAACTGCTATAGAAATGACCATAATCAAATCAATAAGAAATTGAATGCTCTCAATTTCCCGTAGAATCAACACCCCATCTTCTTCCCATCTTCATTTTGAGCCTGTGCCCTTCCATGGTGAGGCGGCGGGCCACGGCTCCAGCTCAAAACCTGGATGTGGGGTGAGGTAGCGAAGGGGATGGAGATTTGGAATCTACCTGTGCCTTCTCCATCTCAGCTACTCCAAAGTATCATATTTGCCTCGTCGTGCTCCTTATCGTCGAACTCGTGGAGGAACTCCTGGAAATCGGTCTCGAAGTCGAGGTCCTCCTCTTCATCCATATCGACGAGGTACAAGCTGACACCAGGTCGTGTCCTGTGGAGGCCTGGGCGGAGGTCGTCGGTGGTGAGGCTGTGATGGCGGATGCAGCCGGTAGGGATGAAGTCGGATCACAACATCTCTTCAGAATGCAAAGCCTTAAGTTTTTTCCTGACCGTCGGATGTGTTTTGAATGCCTAGATTAAAACTCAACCACAGCCAAGATGGCTGTGCTGCAGCACAACAACCCTTTCTTTTATATATATATATATAATGACAATCTTAGTCGGGGGTAGTAATGTTTCTCTTAAATTTTAATTTAGATCGTTCGATTATAAGGATGACATATATTTAATAAAAAAACTAAAACATAAAAAATAAAACACCCCCACCACCACCATCATTTAGTATTTACTTAATAATAATATTTATTCAGGATTTTAAATGTATTTTAAGTAAGCAAGTGATATTATATATATTATTATATTATTTTATCGAGTCAAGCTACGAGTCGATTTCAAGTCATGTTCAAATTATAACCGAGTCGAATCGAACATTGCCTTGCTCAAACTCAGCTCATAGAATTCTAATTTGAGTCAAGTTCAAGTTCAAATATTTAAATATCAAATTTCAAATCAAATTGAACCAAACAGACTACCAATTGCTCCTTGTTTTAACTTAAATACAAATCCATTAATATAATTAAACCATTAAAACTTCACCATGGCGTACCCATATGTGGGCATACAATCAGATTACAAACAGTGAAACGGATAGCGCCTCCTTTAAACTGAAAGCTCTTTCTTAACCTCTCGTCTGCAAAAACAGTCTCCCCATGCGTTGCAAGGCCCTACATGCCTAGATAGATGCTGCAGGTCGAGTGTCCACAAGGGGAGAGATGGGCCGATGGAGGAAGGTGGGTAGAAGGCGACATGCCGGTGGTGGTGGGGTTTGAATATGCCGTGTCGTTTTCTGACGTCAGAATTAGGGTGCGGTAGAGTGGTCGTCTCAGACCTTGAATGCGCCGCTCCATTGCCGGACAGCGAAGCAGCACCTGGCCAATGCACGGGCGGACGTGAAGCAAGTTAAGCAACCACGCCAGTGCCCAAGAAGCGGTGCGCTTGGGCAAACCTATCTATCAGCATTACAAACTACCAAAGGGAAAGGATCGCCACCATAACTTTCCCCGTTCTTTCCTACGTTGAGTTTGACTGGCTCAGAAAAATTACCATGCAAACATTATCGAAGTGGACGATCACCTGAGCCAATTATATTCAAGACAGAAAAAAATAGGAGTATATGTAGAGAATTACTTGCTACAAAATAGTGAGTGGTAATGAGCAAATTAAATTCAAGGAAGGAAAAAGAGATGAAAAATTTAGCGCCTGCATAGCATTACTCTTGGAAAATGCAAATCGAAAAAGCAAAGATGCATTTCCACTCACTGGGTCAACCACCTACCCCCTTAATTTTGATGAGATTATAAATAAAGGTTTAAAAGAGAGAGATGCGAATGCAAATACTCAATTAGTCAACTACACCTTTAAAAGCCCAAAAGGCACAATGTAAGTCCAAGTGTAGAACCAAAAGGTTGTTTGGATGGTGAAAAGATAAAAGAAAGTAGTTAATATGAAAAGAAAAGAAAAAAATCAAATTTTCAATTATTTTCTCTTTTGCATTTCGTTAATAAAAAATAAAAAAATTATATAATATTATTCTCACTTTCTTTTTTGTTGTTGCATTTTTCATAAAAAAATGATTGTGAACGGATTTTAATTCTATGATGATGGAAAAAATATTTACTTTTTCAAATTTTCTTACAAACCTAACATACAAAAATATAAAATTTTAATATACTTTTTTCGTACTCTCTTTATCATTTTCAGTCCAAACAAACAAACCTCGTCGTGCATTTCGGCTTACAATCAGAATGGATAAAGACATGTAGGCGGCAATTATATCTTAAGCGGTATTTTAGGATGATATTGGAAATAACTAATACGATCCTTAGAATGTTATAGCATTAGAAGAACTACATTAGACACATAAATTTTTTGAGTTGGATTTCGATTTGAAATGTCAGTTACACTAGATAATCTTATTTTCACATATTCTATAGGTTCTTGTCGTGATGAAACTGGCAAAGAGAATTCAATATCTATCCATTGCTAAAGTAGTTAACTTCTCCGTGGGCTGTTTATACATAGCGGTAGGTGATATAAACACGTGATGCATGTAGTGCCCAGAAAATCAAATTACTACAACCCTCATGCAAGAGTTTGTTCACAATTTGTTCTTATACATAGCGGTGTGTGTTCTTTTTGGCTCTTGTTGATCCAATCATTGCATTACATATATCTATCTCAATTAATAATTTCTACAATTATTTAAGCTTTGTCAGACGTCCAGACTTTTCCACCCAAAGCAGCTTGATTCTGGACTTGTTTTTCGTTGGGAAAGTGCAATATGATTTTTCAAGTGGATCGCAGCCTCCAAATTGTCTATGGGGGCTCTGGAAATTATTCATCGACGTTGAACTTAGTCACAAGCTGCATGATTACATAATCTACTTTGTTAGTTCGCGCTCTTTCCTGCGTATTAGCAAATATTGTTGGAAATTAGACATAAATATATACGTGAATTAGGAATTGTATCATATGTTATTATATAAGGTTGGCTAAATTAAATTTATCTACTAAAGGTAAGGGTTATAAGTCATAAATTAAAGTGTGGAATTCAATGAGAAAAGTGTGGAATTCAATATGTAGATACCTTTTCATAAATTCTCTTTTGTAATTGGTGGAATTGAATTTATATAACTAAGGCAATAAATAAGGAGGTTATGGTCCCTGAATTCATATCTGGTTTTTGTTCTGGTATCCCATTGTCCAGAACTTTGTTTTGAAAACTAGTCTTGGATTTGGAAGATCCATAACTGAGAATTCAGGTTTTGAAAACTCTTCCTGGATTCAGACTTTAGTTTCTTTATGGCTTCAGGTACGCTTTCGCTATTTTATTTTATTTATCTAGTGTAATTTCTCTTAATGATTTGATATGAAGTCGATCCAAGTTTGTACAGTTTATTTATAACAAGCGGCATCAGAGCCACCTTCATATCAAATTATTGAGAATTAGGTTTTATTTTATGAATTATTGTGGGATTTAATCCCCAAATTAAGGTCGTCTTTTGGTAACATAATATGAGGAAAATAAAGTTACAAAAGGTTATAATTTTAGAAACTCCCACATTAAGATATATTTTTTTTATAACCTTTTGGTTAAGTCATAATTAATATTTTAAAATTTATTAAGGACTACAATATGCTACTAAAGTAGCCTCTTTTATAGAAATTAATTAATTTTTTAAATATTAAGACGGTTATGAGTATTTAATTCATGTAGATATTAATCGGCCAAAAGGAAGGTTAATGTTTGATAGAATTCTATATTCATATGTGGTAATAGGTATATGACAATTATCAAGTATCCATGTGGATGATAAATCGGCTGAAAGGAAGGTTTATTATTTGACAGGATTTATTTTTCATATTTTATTTGTAATACCCCAAATCCGATTCACACTCGTGAACCAAACCAGCATGTTACAGGCCCCGGTTTGGTCGGCTAACCCGAACCTAACTCGTGCGGATCCAATCTCGGCGTCTTAAGATGAAGATCCAACTTGCTATATGTATGTATAAATGCATAAAACCCTAACAAGA
>JAURVB010002662.1:0-11219 GCA_033002965.1 Piper betle | reverse complement strand
AAGGATTTGTTATTCCTACTTAATTATGACAGGATGAAAAGAAGAAGATTTTGTCTACAATGAAAATTTCTTTTAAATGTAACTGTCAAATTTATGTTTTAATCAATTAGTGGGATTTTTGTCAGGTCATGTATGCAATGCGCTGTCACTCGACTATTCCTCCGGCTGCTGCCCAAAAACAGGAGAGCGTTATTCCTGCCAGTGAGATAAATCCATTGCAATTATGTTTTATTCTAAATAAAATAGATCTGAATGATGCCATACTGCATGCACAATCCATTCTGTAGGGGCTGCAACCTTGTTTCAAGGTGCTGCGACACATACGAATATTGTGTTTCTTGCTGCTTGAATCCAACTCGGGTATTCGTTCATAGTGTTCATTGTGGCATTCTTGTTTGACATGTATTATAGATTGCAGAACTAATATTTACATTGACCATTTTTATGTTCGTTGCAGACAAAGGAGGAGCTTGCTGTGCAAGTGAAATTAGCAAAAGCAGCCAGTGCAGGTGGGCTTCCTTGTATTTAGACCCATGTTAGTCATTGTATCTGTCTGTATTACTTAAGATTTTTCATTTTGCTGGAGCAGGCACTTATGCTAGTGTTTTTGATTTCTGTGTTGGGAGATGCAGGCATAATTCCGAAAGTGTGGTATTTTTTTTTATCTATATGCTTTTTTGGTTGTCTTATTCTTGTTCAATAGTTTAGCCATGTGGTTGGATTCAACTCTCCTTCCACAAAAAGATGGAGGATAGTTCTTTCCTCAGATTTGACCAAATATTTTTTACAGATTCATGAAAATGCTTATGGTAGTGATTTTCATCATTGCTTTTCCCCGTCATCAAATTTATCAGGCAAGCATTAACCCTGTGTCGAATGACTATTAATGTGCTTATCTTTATCAGGCTACCATTTTGACCAAATCTAATTATGGCAGGGACTACTGATACTCCTGTAGAAGCTAGATTAGCTGGAATCGATGTTGTGATTGGCAAGTGAGTAGTGTTCATTTTGATGTGTTGTGCGTTATCCATAACTCTATTCATGTCTGACAATTACCTGTATGTTTGATAGGCAAGGGGAATCCTGCAACTCAGTTTGCAAGTCCAAAGGACTATCTTGTGTTCCTAACAAGCTTGCTGTTCTGAACAGTTGTGAATAGTAAATTCCCTAACCTCTCTGTCTTCTATCCACTTCTCCCAATATTTTGCGTCAATAATGTGAAAATGTGCTATTTAGTATCTGTGATGTTTGACTCTCATACTCAAAATCTAGTTAGTTTGGAAGTGAGCATTAAGCACAAGTGATGGACAATATCAAACTTGTTTATGTTCTTGTTTGTATGTGACATTAAGCATGGATGATGTCAATCTTTTCTGTGTTATTTAACATGATGAGAATAGACAATTGATGTATGTGAATTGTCTTTTGGGATGCTAATCAATTTGTGGTGGCTCTTTATTTGTGTTTGTAAATTGTTGACTATTATAACATTTTCCCTGTTGAACGAACTGTTTGAATAAGATGTTTTTTTGTAAATTCCGGTTGGTATGATGATTTGGTTTCTCTCCATTGTTATAATAATAGTTTTTATTTTGTAGCCTGCAGAAGTTTTTGAGCTGCAAGGGAGCATGTTTAGCTAGTGTTGGGTCTGATCAACCTGCAGAAGTTGTTGATGATGCTCCCAGACATTTGGTATGTCCTTGTGATGCTCTGTGAATATTAACTACATCAAAGCAAGTTCATGGAGTAAAATTTGAGTGTTCGTGACTAATTTTTATAGTTTATTCCAGCTGAGTGTTACCTTTATGCTTGGACCACTGTATTTTACTTGTAAACTTATTGTTTTATTTTACTCCTTTTCTGCAAACTTCATCCTGTTCTGAAACCTTTAACGGATTACTCTGTTGGTGGTTGCCATAAATATTGTTGTATTTGTGCTTCAAAATATAGAATCTAATTCATAATATCACTCCTGTGATTTTTTAAGTTCTATCTGATATTTTACTTCTAAAATAATTTTGAAAACCTGACCAATTATTTTTAGTAAGTTTTTACTTTTTTGATTTTTAGAACCCAGGAGCATGTTTGTACACAAAAACTCAAGGGATTCTGTCATGTGATGGCTTACATCAGCAAACAAGGAGACTTTGCCCCTGTGCATAGCAAGCTACGTTTGGGGCCTTTGAAAGGAAAAGGTAAGAAGACATTATTTTCACGTTTATGTTGACAGAATTACATCGTATAGATCTGGCTAAATTTAGTTGTATATACTTCATTTCCCCATAAGACGAATCTGGATTATAAGTCCTCTGTCTATGTTTGATAAAATTTAACATTTGAAATTCCTGTGTTGATGTGACATACCTTGATACTGGCTAATAATTGATTTTTGCCGTTTAAAATTCAAGTATATCATTTTTGTAATTTTTTAATTATGCGCCAATATGTATTGGAAAAGTTTCTGTCTATAGAAATATGTGGGATATGTCAAGTTGTTGACTTTTTTATCTATTCTGTAAGTGTATTAACTTATTTTGATACTCATCTCTCGCCACTTCTATTGTTTGGCCTCTTATTTGTAAAGCATGAGAAAAGATAACTGTCAATGGTACTAGAGTGGCTGAAATTGCAATTGGTGATTGAAGCTGTTTCAACCATACAGCTGGCATGGGATTAGCTGAAATTGCAATTGGTGATTGAAGCGAAACAGAACTTATAGATGTAGAGGTGGTTTAGGAATAACTTTAGTGAATGCCTGCTGGTATGACGCTGCTGCTGGACTCATTTTCTGTTTTGGATTCTCACCATGGAATTTGTTCCCGAATTACTTTGGTATTATCCTCCCACTGATGCCTTAAACTTTATTGACAACCAAGCTATCTATCAATTTTATTAACTTTATGATGTGAAGATTGTTTAAAGAATTTTGGCAGTTTATTGACGTTTATATTATTTGCTTAACCTTGCTTCGAAAGTGAGTGCTGAGATCATGTTTATATTATTTGCTTAACCTTGGTCCAAAAGTGAGTGCTGAGATCAGGCATTCATTAATCTTTGATTGCAGTGCGTGAAAGTTTGACATCTGAGGTAACACTAAGTTATATACATATTTCCAAGTCCATACCACTTAATTGGCATATTACTCAACATGTTTTTGTTCTCTCGTAGAAGAGTTTTGAACCTTTGCAAAAAGGTAGAAGGAATTTATGCTTCAATCATTTATGGTGGGGTGACAGAGTCACTAGGAACCAAGTTAGTACACACCGTGCACGGGAGTTTCTTTGAAAATTCAGGTATGTTCATATTTGCTTCCGTATACTAGTACATAGGAATTATAAAAGTATCTTGGACAAATATGCTTGAACATAAAGGCTAACTTATCATAATTGCGCATGTGGTAGTTGCACAGAGAGAAAGGTCACAAAAGATGATAAAATATATGAGAACTAAAACTAGTTTCAGAGATCATGACGCAACCTGAGCTTGAGCTACTTCATTCTTCAAGATCAATGGTGGTGAACTCCCCAAAAGAAATGTTGACGGCAGGCCATATGAAAGCTGGCTTCTCCATGGGCAGCTGTGGAGGAGAAACTCCTTCACCGAGTACTTGAATGGCTAACTTCATAGTGGGCCTTTCATTTAGATTATGTTGGCAACATGCTAATCCCAGAACAAGGGCACTCTCCATCTGCTTGCCATCAAAGAAGTCGCCCAATCTGGTATCAGCTGCATCTAGTATCCTCCCTCTCCCGTACAAGTTCCAAAGCCAGTCGACTATCTCACTGCTTGTGCCATTGCTATCATTCACCAATCTGCTGTAAGGCTTTCTTTCACATGCAACCTCCATGATGTACACTCCAAAAGCATAGATATCTGTCTCCCTATTAGCTCTCCCGGTGAGGAAGTACTCTGGTGCAATGTAGCCTGGAGTGCCAGCGATTGTGACAGTTGAATGATGTGTCTTGCTCTTGTGTTGGATGGATCAAGCAAGACCAAAATCTCCAAATCGAGCATTGTAATTGGAGTCAAGCATTACATTGGCTGCCTTAACATCTCTGTGAAAAACTTTCTTCTGGCACCCGTTATGGAGGTATCATTAAGGCCTTAGCCACCCCAAGAATGATGTTGTGCCTCTTATCCCAGCTCAGGACATTCCCTCTCCTCTAGCAATGTCAGCCTTTGGAAATAAAAGCTTGTCTAAGCTTTTATTAGGCATGAACTCATACACTATAAGAAAATCATCCTCTGATTTGTAGCAACAGCCAACTAGTCTCACCAAGTTCTTGTGGTTGAGCCCTCCCTATTGTTGTAACTTCATTGATGAACTCGTCTTCCTTGGGTGGCACCTTTTGAGATCCTTTTTACTACAACTTCCTCATTGGTGTCCTTCAAAATCCCCTTGTGGACTGCCCCAAGACCTCCTTCCCCAAGCTTGTTATCAGGATGAAAGTTGGACATTGCAAGTTTTAGGTATTTGAATTTAAACATCCGTGGTGGCCATTGGCTATTGGATGTAGGACCTGTTTATTTTGCCTTGATTTTCCTCTTCTCCAACAGACAAATGGTATCCGGATATGGCAGCTGAGAATTGTGCAAAGAACCCCAATCAGAATCCATAGATTCACCCATGCCTTGTGATTCGATGGTTGACTCATATTGAAGCTCACGGGCCTTATTTCTACTGAGTTGGGGATCCGTCACCATTTGAACCTGAGAATCCTATGTGTACATCCTCCATCAAATACTGGGTGAGATCAACAAACTGTGCAATTACTGAATTCATCTGATCATCAATGCTTGATTCAGAATTCCCCTGAGCATATCTGATGGACTTAATCCTCGAGGTACTGTCAAATGTTATTGAAGCAATCACATCATTTCCAGTTCTGAGCTTAGGAAGGGGCTGATATGAGGGACTTGACCCCATTCAAGTCTAGGCCGATATGGTCGTCATCTAAGTCATCAGTGTAGCTCATCCTTGTGAAGAACTCAACTGCAACCATGTGATTGTTAGGATCTCTGCTTCCATCTGTATCTTCATTCACTATTCCAAGCCATTGCCCATGCCTATCAGGCGGAGGCGTCCCACTGTTCGTAAGTATGAAGGCCAGCCCTTCCCCAGGCATCCTGCTCGTCAGAGCAATATTAATGACAGTGGCTGTCTTGAATGGTGATAAAAAGCCACCTTTCCATAACCTGATCCGGTCTTTGTAAAGAATCCTTGCAGGTGTGTTCATGCGTCCAAGACTTGTCTGAAGAGCATCCCCATTTATCCTTGCGTCTTCGCCATAAAACACAAAATCTTGTGCTTGACTTTCTGTGAAGGTGTGATCTTCAAACTGTAGAGAACTAGTTAGGGCCGTCGAAATGCAGAAGAACAACAGAAACAGGAGAAACTTAGCTACAAGAGTGGAACGAAGAAGACAATTGGAGGATGACATGATCCGCACTGAGAAATGTATTGGGCGTTCTTCGTCTTCCCCGGTAAGTGATGTATTAATCATAACTATGGTCAATATAATGAGGATAGACCATTCGGAGGGAAGCTTGTTTCCTTACGTAGGCAGCTCTTGACTACGGCGACGACTAACATGTCTATCGTTGTTCTGAGTTTGTCACCTTTTCTGTACTTCCCGAAGAAGCCTACTAACATAAACCTTTGCTAATCTTCTTTCCCGTAAATCATGGAAGGTGTTCATTGTCTTGTTGAGAGTTTAAACGTCCACCTATTTGAGGGTAACATACGTGGGCTGTTGATTGAGCGAGCTAGTTCGTGAGCATTTAGCGTTCGGTTCGGTATCGATTCAACTTGAAATTCAACATTTAAATACTCGAGTTTGAATTCGAATTTTACGAGCCAAGTTTAAACAAGGCAGTGTTCGACTTGACTCGACTTAGTTATAATTTAAATTCGACTCGATAATATAATATAATAATATAAATAATATGTCATTGTGGTGTTATGATATGTATTATATTTTATGAGATTTTTTTCTATTTTTTAAAAATATTTAAAGATTTATTGCGAGTTATTTATTATTTTTTACTTCAAATTGGAGATCAAATCAACTTTTATTTACGATATCGCCACTGACTCATTTCTTCCCCACCTCCCCCGATGCTTCTCATTCCCCATACCCTCCGCTGCCCTCCTCCGTCGCCAACGTCGCCTTTAGTCGTCGCACCATCGCCAACCTACACCATTGATCACCATCAAAACATCGTTAATCATTCCCCTTGCCGTTTGGCCATCACTGGGCCTCCACGATGCAACGAAGCCGCCACGACCATGCCGCGCTGCCGTTGCCGATCCTGCCGTTGGCTATCTTCACTGCCACCATCCAGTTGTCGACTCTCCCGTGACCTTCCCCGACCGAAGTAAAGCCCAGCGTTGCCCATCCCGGTTAGATCTCGTCACCCCACCACCGACCACCCTTATTTTGCCCTTTTTCTGGCGAGCCGCCTCCTCCGTCGACCTTGTCGATGTCGTAGATACATCGGGCTTGCCGAGTTGGTGCCAACGATATCCTATACCACCTCCATCCTGACTATAGCTACCGCCTACAACAGGAAAGTCGCCGGATTCATGAGTACGAGAGACTATTTTGTTAATAGATTATTTTGTTAATTTATAATCTTTATAAATGTATATTTTCTCCAAAATGATTTATTTTTGAGCTTATAAACGACCTCGTTTCAAGCTCTCAAATGAGCCAGTTTCAAACTTTTAATTGAGCCAGTTTTAAGCTCCCAAATGAGTCGGTTTCGAACGAGTTCTTAGAATTTAATAGTTTAACTGTATTCGAACTCAAGTTGAACTCGAGACAGTATCAGAAATGTTCGAGTCAATTTCGAGCATACGCGTTCGAAACTCGTTCGATCTCGAGTCAAGTTTAAACGAACTTCGAGCTATTCGAGTCGAGTTCGAGTACAAGGCAAACTCGGTTCGCTCGCTTATTTAGCAACCTTATCTGTGGGGAATGTCTAGGAACTTTGTGATTTTGACTTGACTTCTAAACGTTGGTTTCAACCATGAGAAGAGAGAAACGAGGCCTTGTGGATGGATGGTAGGGCAAAGCATTTGGTTGGTTGGATTTCAGCCAACCACAACTTAATTTTCGAAATGGGCCTGAAATTTCCTCAAAATTGAATCGAATCGAACTAAACTGAAATATTTCGGTTCCGTTCCGTTTGGTTTATTAGAATCCAAAATTATTAAAACTATATTAACTGTAATTATTATTTTTACAATAAATAAAGCTAAAAACATGATTTAACCATTTTAATGACATTTAAAAATATTCTATATATAGATAAATATTACATTAAATATCTTAGAGAAATCAAAAAAATTAATAATAACTTGCATAAACATAAATATTTAGCTTTTTTGGGAGGCTTTTAGTTTGGTTTGGGTTCAATTTGATTCCGAACCAAAATTTCTCACTCATAAAAATTTTTCCCAAGGTCTAAAATGAACCCAGCCAAAATTTAAGAAATATCGAACAGTAAATTTTGGTTTAGGCCAAGATCTGTTTGGGCCTGATTGGAGGGCAAGATATTTTTGAGTGATGATAAACTTGAGTACGTTAAAATTCTTATTATATATAATAACGGTTTTTTTACCATGCGCACCGTCAGGAACACAAATAGTCTTTATATATATATATATATATATATATATATATATATATATATATATATATATATATATATATATATATATATAATCTAATGAGCTATGAAAGGTTATTGTAAGGTATATTTTATATATTCAACAACATGAACTATTAAAATACATGGAGATTATTTGAGATAAAATAATATTTAAACCTATATTATTAAATTATTTCGAAGCTCATTGACACAAATTTTGCATTTGCAAATTATTTAGAAATTCATTTAATAAATAGCACATATAACTACCCCTGCAACGCTCAGGTGTGCACCTAATTAAAAACAATATTTATTTGTAATTTTTATTTTTAAATATAGTTTAACCCTAATGATCATTCCTCAACTGTATCTGAGTGCCTAAAAACTTTCTTTGTAGGCATCTAAATTCATGATTATGGCAAAAAATATGGCATTGAGCGTTCAAGAAAATATGCAATAATTATAACGACTTGGCCAAAAGTATAATATAATGAGTCAAGTCATTTTTTCAAAAGTGATTAATTAAATTAAAAATTTATAGTTTGTTTTCACTTATAAACAAAATTTTACCTATGTAAGTATTAGTAGTGAGACTATATTGAAGGATTTTATATTAATAGTACTTGAAAAATTGATGTACAAAATTAGAAAATAGTTATTAAAATTATTCTAAAAAAAGGGCTAGCTAAAGATTAGATTTTTGAACCAATGAAATACAAGTCACAATTAAAATGAGTGCGCAAAGATCATATAGTTATTGCCTTAATTGGAGGACACCTTGAGAATATAAGGACTTTACATTCCAATGAAGTAAAAAAGTCGAACATCTGATCATTTCATAAGTCAAGCTTAACATGTTCTTTTTAACAAGTATATAAATGGTACAAGTTTGTTGGGTTTGGTTGCTTTTAGTTGATTGTAACTAAAATAATCATACCTGTACAAATGTGTTATTTTATGACAGTGAACCAAATTGAGCTTACCCTATAAACATTGTATTAGATACACCATATTAGTGTTCATTGATAAATTAAATCAAATATTATACGGTATAAATTTGTCATTTATTTTCACCTCATCCAAATTGTTTGTCTTTAAATCATTATTGGATAATTGATACTTTTTTTATTGCATAATAAGGAATAGGAGTGCCCTTCAAGTTTGGTATCTATAGGATAAGGTTTGGTTTTAGGCAATTAAGTACCCGTTTTGTAATAGTGGGGTTTCGTTTAGATATTAGTTATTAGGTACGCAGAATTAGTAGTATAAAATTTAAAATAATTGTATTTTTATTAAGATTTATCATCAAAATATATTTGTTTATATGTAAAACTAATACCTAGTCATTTTCTCTATATATATTAGCCTAATTAATTTCCTTATTTTTTAAAAAAATGATAATTTTTATTAATTTTTTATATTATTATATAAATTTATATCATAATTGTGTTTAAATAATCGGGTTTGTATTTGCTAAACAATAAATAATCGGGTTCAAATTAGGCAGTTAAAATTTAAATAATAAATTGTGAGGTTTGATACGAAGAATTAAGGTAAACGAGGGGTTTGATTTGACTACTATCAAACCAAACCCGATCACAGGCACCCTTAATAAAATAAAAAATGCAATACCTCGTTTCTTAGCTGACATCCGATACAAAAGAGACTGCATGAAAGCATTGGAAGCCCGGATTTACTGCCAAACAAATGGAATGCCCATCCTCGAGGTTATGGGATGATTGAATGTTTTTCACTCATGGTTGCTCGTAAACATTTGTATATATATGGTCCAACTCCATCGTCATCCTTCCACAAATTCCACCTCCAAATCCCAACAAAGACGCTTCCCATGGCGTCACGAGAAGAGAAACACAGTGGGTTGGATTGAGTTTCCCATCTCGTCACGCGGCCAAACTTGGCCTAGCGATGACAGCATAGTTCATGGATGAGCTGCCATGAATATGCACCGAGTGGAAACATCACTCCATGGATGAGGTGCCATGGAGACCGTGGATGAGTTGCCACGGGCGTGCACGAGGCACGTTAGGAGCGAAAGAGCAACTTGGCCTTGAGCGGCGAGTTGTGGTCATTGCTTGGAGAGCATGACTAACCTTGCACGAGTATTGGAACATACTCGGATGCGTGGGACGACGGAGGTCGGGCGTCACGAATGTACCATGGTGGTATAGCAAGGTCTCTTTGGTTCGGGCATGGCGAGGAAGCATGCTGAACCTTGCCGGACTTGGAGAAGTGCCGGCATACCTCGAGTAGACTTGCGTTGGACTACGAAGACAATGGTTAAAGGCTTCGGCAACTTTCGGTAAAGAGTTTGGGAAAATCACCCGGGGTGACTACCCGACTTGCCCGAGAAACTTGCCTGCGGGTTGCCGGCAGGGTACCCGTCCGTCACCCGAAATATGAACGGAAGAATTTCTTGACGGAGAAGAAGCACACGAGTTCGTGGAAGCAAGGAGATGCTAGAGGTAGCATATCGGAGTGAGTAAACCCCTATATAGCGAGTTATGGCCATGTACGCCGGTAGAGCGAGTTTGGCTGCAACTCCCAAAGGTAAGGAAAAGTTTCCTTTTGCTATATAGGGAGGGGGGTGGTCTCTCAATGGGTGGTTCCTAAAGACACCCACCTCCTACTCACTCAATGGGTTCCAAACATGATGTGGACCATGAGTGGGGGTCTTGGCGGGCTTTGTTGGTTGGAGGACCTTTGTAGCTCCTCGTGCTTGCTTGGGGTCAAGCACGAGCGGTGTTAGTGGGCAACACTGGCCAAGACTTATTGTGGTGGGGGTTGCGCCCATGATACCAGGAAGGTGGACCGCTATGCCTTAAAGTTGGTTGGGCGAGGACCACACCACACACTAGCAAGTACACGGACACTTGCTAGCGTATGGACCCTGGGCGGACAGCGTTGGTCATGGGACCTTCGTAGTTCCTTGTGTTGGCGTGGTGCCAAGCACGAGCGGTGTTGACGGGCAGCACTGGCCATGACTTAGTGATTGTGGTTATACCCATGATACCAAGAAGGTGGACTGCTATGCCTTGGGCGCTTGCCAAGCATAGGCAGTTTCCTACCGGAACGTTGGTTGGACAAAGACCACATCACACTCGAGCAAGTTCAGGAATGCTTGCAAGCCAATCGAGATAAGCGGAGTTTGCCCATGTCGGATCGAGACGGATGCTGGGAAACAAAGTGACGCTTGTTGGTTCGTCGTGTTGCAGAGGCACACGATACGTGTGGCGGTAATGGCAGGGGGCATTACCGGGCCGGTAGTGAAGAGATGCACTACCGTGCTATGCTGGTGCCTTGCAAGGCAGGTTCTGTGTGTAAAACCCACGATTCGAGTTAGGGTTTTATATTCAGAACCGGTCGGGTCGACCATTATTTTTCGAGCTGAGTCAGTTTCAGGACACGCGTACCGAGCCGACGCCGGTCACGTGTATGAGCTATGAGGGTCATGCGTACCCAAGTATATGATGATAACGTCATGAACACAGCAGAACAGAATGAGTTATCAGAATATATGAGGAGTATGCCAGTGATTTTTA
>JAURVB010002661.1:0-10546 GCA_033002965.1 Piper betle | reverse complement strand
TTATCTGTTTATCACGTGTCCTGTGTTTACTTAGTTGTAAATAGATCTGGCAGTTATCTTCTATTAAGAAGACGTGTGTGCAGTTATGAGTCATTTATGTTTGGGCTGTTTGATGTAGGCCAATGAACAAAGGGACGAACAGATCTGAATATGGAAGGTGAATTCCTGGCCTCTTTCATCTTCTCTTCAATTCTTCTTCTTCCTTCTTCTCCCCGCTTTTCTAGTCTAATAATCTGCAGAAATATTCCACAACGGGACCCTACCTGTGTTGTGAAAGTAATCTCTATTCTTTGGAAACTAAGGCGACACCAAAAATAAAGTTAAACAATGAAATACATTTAACTCATAGCAAAGTAATCAACTATCACATAGTATACAAATTTAGCCAATTACATCTTAGAGAAGTAAGATAATAAAATCATATAGAAATTACACACATTACAATAGCATTCAATCAGTTTTATAGGTTTGGAACAAAACAGTAACAGATAGCAGAAAGAATATAGTCAGTTTTCAGGCCACTTATGAATGAAAGAAAATAACTCACAAAATCTTTTTCAGCTACTTTGGTTGTAAAATCTGATTTCAACGCCATATCGTTTGTATCTTGAGCTTAAAAGAAATCGAAGAATGACAATTAAAATTTGTACACAAACAAAAATATAAGAATTAATAAACAAGAACCAAAGAACTGTGTAACAAAAAAGGAAAGAACATTTTTGAACGTACAAATATAATTATTACAAATAAAATGATCAAACCTATAAGATTTAATTTAACAAATTAAAGAACAATTACCAAAGCCCGCAGAGCCTAAAATCATCAACGAAAATGAAAGAAAGTGTAAACTAACCATTTGACTTTACTCTTTCCATTTCCGGTGTATTGGAAAACAGTTCGCAAGACGTTGATATCGCCTTCTGTAATAGAAGAATATTCCCAGAATAACAAAGCATGTAAGATGAGAATATTGCCAGAATGACAAGGCTTGTTATTATGAGATCAATCGGAATAAGAATCATAATGTCACCTCTTCCCGCCTTCCTCTTTTGCCGCCGCGGCTGCCGCCGGTGGTGGTGCCACTCGCCTGAGAATGATTGGAGATCAGGGGAAAGTGAGAGAGAAGAGTTACAAGAAAAAGAGGGTCTTATTGTCTTTTACAGTGATAAAAATTCCTTGTGTGAGGGTGAAGTTAATATATTACGTATAGGAGGGAGATAAGTGTACGGATTTTACGAAGTACGACAACAATGACAGAAGTACCCTTGGCTCGGTTTACTGATTTTCTTTTGAAAAACCAATGGGTTGGGTTTGATTCACACAAGCCCTGCCTCATGTCTCCATCTCCCAGGGCCCCTCGGGCTCGGGCGATGGTGTCCACTGCAGTGGGAGCTCACACCGAACCGATAGGCTAGGCAATAGGCATGGTGGAGGTGGAAAGAAACTTGCGGCAACATCGGTAACAATATGTCGCCGGAGACAACAGAGATCAGAGGAGGTGTAGAAGCTTTTTGGGTGGTCGACGGTGCCACGGCGCTGTTGAACACTGGAAAATGCATGGGCGGGCTTTGGCAGGCGGAAGTGGAAAAGGCGGGGGAGAGGATGGGTGGTCGACTATGTGAGGAGAGGGGAAGAGAGTGGGTGGCCTGGGACGGGTGGGGTAGAATAAGTTGATGGTTGGGTGAGGTGGGCGCTGGGTTGGGAGGGGGTTTTTTATTATTTATTTATTTTTTGTTGCAATATTATTTAATCAGTTTCTCAATTTGATATTTTTATCCTCTTATTTTCCCAATTAATATTTTTTAATCAACACACATATTAATATCATCAAAAGATAATTTTTTTAAAAGATAATTTTTTTAAAAACAGATATTTTTTTAAATTAATAAAAATATGTTAGTTAAAAAAGAATTGAGAAAATTAACTTTTAATTATTCATTTTATCGAATTATTTTTTAATTATTTATTTTATCAATTTATTTTCTAGCTGAGTAAATTAATTTTAATAATTATCATTGATGTTCCCAAAAGAATGATTGATGTCGTCTATAATGTTTTGAAAAATGTCATTGATGCCATTTTATTATTCTCTAATAACTAAGTTGACATTATGCCTTCATAACATCTAGAAAATATAACAAAATAATTATAAAAATAAATTTTAGCATAAAAAATATATTAATACCAACTAAGCCGAATAATTTAATTGTCAGGTGTATGTCATCGATGACATTACTAATGTCATCAATGTTAGACAATACAAGTAATATATCTTCAGGAATAAATATGTTAGACAATATAGTATATTAGTTTTTGCCCAGAATATAGTACATCTATATTACCAATAAGTTCATTAATTTAATTGTGAGCGAAGGGTCATTAATGAAATATAAAAGATTTATAAAATATCAAAAAAGAATACACTACAAAATATTGTACATATAATACTAACTAAGTTGGTTAATTTTTTTGTTAAATGTATGTTCTTCGTGATATCGAAATTGTCATTATTGATATATATGTTTCTTATTAAATGTCAAAGATAATGAAGTATCATGGATGACATCTAGGTATCACATATAATGTCATTGATGACATTTGTATACTATGTGATTAACCTGTTTTTGTCGTTCGTGCTACATACAAAATGTTTAAAAAATAAGCATAGAAAAATAAAATTTTGATAACAAAATATTCACATATAATATACATTAAGCTAAGTAAATATTTTGAAAAAATACGTCACTGATGGGTTTGAAAGCGTCATCGATGCCATTCCATGTTTTATTAATGTCATCGGTGTTAATTATTTGTTCTATAACTCAGCTGTTACTGTCCTTAATGACACATAAATAATGAACTTATTTTGTATTTTAATGTATAAATTGATTGAATAAAAATTAATAAAAACAAGTTAAATATAATTAAAAATTCTCCTAAAATTAAAAGATGGGTCCCACCCAACCTTGTCCTCCCGCTAAACGAATGAGCCAAGCTCAGTTTGTGCTCGAAATATTCGAAGTTCGTTCGAATGTGAGCTCGATTATAAAATAAAAAATAACTCACACCTCCAAGTCTTTAGAACTGGAGATTGACTATCTAAACTATCTTATTACTTTGCTATTTTATTAAATATAAATAAATAAATAAATATAATTAGTTATAATTAAAATTATATATATATATATATATATATATATATATATATATATATATATATATATATAGAGGAAAAGGTTGCTGTAATAGAGCACAGCTAACATGGCTGTGCTCGAATTTGTTTAGAGCCGTTCGATTGAGATCCGACGGCTAGGAATAAAATCGCGCCCTCCTATGTTTCACTGCAATTTGCTCCTCTGCGGCGTGCAATCCGCCATCGCTGGTGGAGTCCTCCTCGGCCACGGTGGCGGTGGAGACAACGATGGTACACCTACCCTCCTTACCTTCTCCGACGCACCTCTCCCCTTCCTTCGTCTCCGCCAAGCCCATCCCTTCCCCCGCCTCAAAGGCGTCGTCTTTCCATGGAATCCCAGCGAAGCCGCCGCAACCAACTTAGCCGGTGTCGGCGGCATTGATTGAGGAAATGATAACGGAGGACTCGCCGGCGATCGCTTCCTCACCGGACTCCCAAGCCAATGCCTCACGGCGGCGGTGCTGCACGGTGTCCGGGAGAAATCCGACTCTCTGGAGTTTCCAAAAGATTGCAGCTTCAAAAGACGTAGCCGGCATTGGAGTCGATGGAGGCGATGGAGCCGGTGGTGTAGGTGACAGCGGGCGGCGGTCGCCGGCGGTCGGGGTGGAGTGGCAAAAGCAGAGGAGGGGACGATTGGGGGGGGGAACGACTCGATGGCAATTTCGTAATAAAACTTGACTCGTTCCCGACTCGAGTCAATATTAAGAAATATATTCCAAAAAATATAAAAATATAATAAAATGCCATAAAATAAAATAATTGAGTTATAATTGATTATTTTCTTATATGGTATTTTAATCTATTTTTTTCATATTTTTGAGATATATTTCGTAATATTGACACGAGTATGGACCGAATCAAATTTTTATTTTAAATTACCCTTCTCGAAAAAAATGAAAAAATAGGGTAAAATACCATAAAATAAAATAATCCATTAGAATTCGATTATTTTATTTTTCGGTATTTTCCTGTACTTCTTTTATATTTTTCAAGATTTTTTTCTTAATATTGACTCGAGTCGGGACCGAGTCAAGTTTTTATTACGAAATTGCCATCGAGTCGGTTTTCCCCCCAATCGTCCCCTCCTCTGCTTTTGCCACTCCACCCCGACCGCCGGTGACCGCCGCTCGCCTTCACCTACACCACCGGCTCCATCGCCTCCATCGACTCCAATGCCGGCTACATCTTCTGAAGCTGCAATCTTTTGGAAACTCCACCGAGTGGGTGGCTCTGTTTCTCCCGAACACCGTGCAGCACCGCCGCTGTGAGGCATTGGCATGGGAGTCCAGTGAGGAAGCGATCGCCGACGAGTCCACCGTTATCATTTCCTCAATCAACGCCGCCGACGCTGGCTAAGTTGGCTGTGGCGGGCTTGGCCGGGATGGCGTGGGCGGCGGGCTTCGCCGGGATTCCATGGAAAGACAACGCCTTTGAGGTGGGGAAGGGATGGGCTTCACGGAGACGAAGGAAGAGGAGAGATGCGTCGGAGAAGATAAGGAGGGTAGGTGTACCATCGTCGTCTCCACCGCCACCATGACCGAGGAGGACTCCACCAGCGATGGTGGATTGCACGCCGCGGAGGAGCAAATTGCAATGAAACAGAGGAAGGTGCGATTTTATTCCCAGCCATCGGATCTCAATCGGACGGCTCTAAACAAATTCGAGCACAGCCATGTTGGTTGTGCTCTATTACAGTAACTTTTTCCTCGTATATATATATATATATATATATATATATATATATATATATATATATATATATATATATATTATAAAGACTATCTTAGCCGAAGGCATATAATATTTTTCTCTCAAACTTTAATTTAAATCGTTCGATTATAAGGACAACTTAGATTTAATAAAAAAACAAAAAATAAAACACCCTACTACCACCATCATTTAGTATGTAGTTAATAATAATATTTATTTATGATTTTAAATATATTTTAAGAAGATAAGTGATATTTTATATATTATTACCTTATTTTATCAAATCGAGTTTGAGTTATAGCGAGCGAGTCGAGTCAAATACTGTCTTACTCAAATTCGGCTTATAGGATTCAAGTTCGAGCTCAAATATTTAAATATCAAATTTAAATTCCAGTCGAGTCAAATCAAATATTAAATATTCACAATGTGTCTCGCTCAATTATTAGACTGGTGCATATTACTTAAAAAAAAACTCGTATACCACAACCCACCCACGCCTCTATTGCACTTTTCTTCTTTTTTATTATCCCCTTTCTCTAGGCTCTTCTCTTTGGCCACAGTCAATCGTTCGTTTCTAGTTCTCCTGACCTCGTCCATGGCTTCTTCCCTGCTCCTTGTTCCGCCAGAATGTTTTTCTAATAATATGACGGTATTTTTTCTCTCGTCAGAATATCAAAGATCACTTTTTTTCCGGCCACGACCACCTTCGACCGCTATACTAAAACCCAAAATTATCGCCCTCGCCATACTCATTTATTTAGTACCAGCACTCCCACCGTCAGCCTCGTCGTCTGCGACCCACAGCTACATTTTTTTATTAAATAAAAAGGAAAAGATATTATAAATAGTTATGTTTAAATTTTTCTATCTTAAATATCCAAAAAAGAGAAAAATATTATAAATAGTCATATTTAAATGTTTTTAATCTTAAATATTCAATAGTTTAAAATTTTATGAGATAAAACGGTATCTTCAATTTTTATTTCACGTTTAGTTAATTAATATATTTTACTGTGTATTTTATTCAAATTTTTTTATTTTATTAACATAAATACCCTTAATTTAATTTAAATTTTCTTAAATATAATTTTCTTGCATTCTATATAATGAATAATATTTTTTTATTTTTTAAAAAAATTCTTCAAATTTAAAATTTACTAGATTAAGCAAAAAATTGAATTTCTAAAAATAATGACAAATTCAAATTTTAAACACCCAATACATGCATATATATATATATATTGAATTTTGATGGTTTATAATTCAAAAAAAATCTTAAAAATTTACTTTTTACTTTTTAACTCATCATCAATATAATATAACTTTAGAGCCCATATATTCACCATTTTTAGCTAATTTTTTTATTTTTATATATGAATTTAATAAAGAGATAATTTTTATCCATTATTTACCTTGTTCTTAATAAAAATGATATTTTATGTGTATTTTTTATTATTGAATAAAAAATAATGAGAATTGGTCATAATTGATATGAAACTTTGAAAAACTGGTTGTGCTTAATACAAGTTTGAAAATTTGACTATTTTTTAGAAGAAAATTTGAATTTAAATATTTATGAAAATTTTCCAACAAAAAAAATGAAACCAACTTAAATGAACCAAAACCATGCTTCCCTCTTCCTAAACTAAAACCCAATTTAAACGAAGCCCTCCCTCCCCTTTGTAAATTGATTTGTAGGGCTATATTTGGTATCTAAACTTTATTTCCTTTAGAGACGTAACATAGTAAATTTGTCTCTCCCACACATAAACAATAATTCACATCCTTCCTTCAAGTAATTGTCTCTTTTAATCTTACTTAGTTTTGGAAGGGAAATTTTCTTTAACAACAAAATTGCCATCTAGTTTAAATTTTTTTGTGAGAGAGCAATCGCCTGCCGCAAGTCGACAGTTGAGCCTATGGAGCAGCTAGATCTAGCCACCCCAAGATTAGGGGCAGCCATTGGCCAAGGGCTGTCACTCTGTTCTTAAGGCAACTAGACCTGGCCATCGCTAGCCTAGGGCAGCTTGTAACGACCAACCCTAATCAATGAAAACTAATGTTCTTCAAAAATAATTAATTAAGTTGATGATAATAAACACATCACTATTAATATATTCGATCTTATCTCAGTAAGTATTACATATGAATCCAACTTGACTAAATAATTAATTAGAGGATCTTACAAGGTAGAATTGATTACCCATGTTTAGCACCCTGAATCTGGTTCACTTAAGAACCAAATTAGAATTATTATGATCAAGCCGAGTCATGTCTAACTCAATTAATTTGCAACACTTGAACAAGAAATGAACTAAAATAACCCTTTTGGTGTCACGAGAAAGGAAGACACCACTAGATGTGCAGCCAATACTCAACAAGAAAGGATGAATGGATGCATGCAATAATCTAATAAAAAGTTACGCGCAATGTCATGGCATAAGAACACTTAACATGCATCAAAAATAAAATATAAAAAAATAAAATAAGGGAGTAGGTATATAGAAATAATTGCTAAAAGTGAAATTTGAATGTCTCATCGAGACCTAGTGTAATGTTTGATCTGATACATAAGTTGGTTAGAGCATATATCATACTACATCGAATAAATATGCATAAAACACACACAAAAGCACGAAAGAAAACAATGACACACTGAGCACAAGTGTGTGTAGCAACTATCTGTCATCTACCAAGGCTGACCCAATGCAGGAATACAAGACCTACATATACAATAGAAAAATCATCAGCAATGAGTATCATTGGCCCAGAAAATGACTAATACAAACAAGTTAAATCTGACTTCCACAAGGAAGGAAAGCAATATATAATCTCTATGAGTTCATTCAAAAGACATCTATTGAGGAGCCATCACGTTGAAGACTAGATATCCTCCTCAATTGAACTGGTGTTGTGTCATTCACGACAAATGCCTCTCTCGGCAATAACTGGTCCCACTCTTAGGGGGAAAAAACATGTATCTTAAGTCATCTCCAAACTTCCATATAACTTTGGACCCAAAATACAAAGGCCGGGTACTCTCAGGTAGTTACCTTCATTACCCTTTGATATCACATGTAACACCCCGATTTTGGTTTACCTAAGAACCGGATTGAAAATGTCGTGATCGAGTTTAGTCAAAATGGAAGACATTGTTATCAAGAGAATGGAAGACATTGTTAAATATACTTGAAAATTCATCAAATATAAATAAAAGTATGAAAGAAAATAATTATTTTGAGCTCAAGTATGTGTAGCATTTATCTGTCCTCCCACCAAAGTAGACTCAAAGTCACGAAACCTACGTATATAATAGGAAAAACGTCAATAACAAATATTACCAGTCCAGAAATAACTAACAATCAAACTAACACAAGAGAGTTGATCCTCTTATTAAATGAAAATGTTTATATATTCTTTCACAAAATCTCTTATAAGGGCGCTAATTAGGAGTCGTCGACCTTAGATCGACAACATCCCATTCTTATTCATCTCATGCCTCGTCAACTTTAAAAAATATCCCTTACACAAGAACATCAATTTATTTTCCTTTTCTTTCAGCCCTCTACATCTTCCGTATCACTCTTGTCCCTTAGTATAGAGGTTGAGTACTCTCAGGCATGCTCATTCAATACCCTTTGAAACTACAAGTCTAAATATGCGCTACATTGTAATACCCGTAAACCTCTACACTTCTTCAGGTTTTGAGAAACTCAAAGATGGAGTTGTCAGGATCCCTCGGGAATGGAGCGAATGCTCAATAAATCTAGAGCCTGTTTTTACTAACGTGTGCTTACTCACATAGAGCAGTTGTCGGTTTTCCCCTATCTCACATTTAATCGAAAAAATCAAGAAAAATTATATATAGGCCTGAGAAGAGACTTATATAATAGGCCTGAAAGCAACTTGCGGTGGATCTTATTTTAAAAATCAGACTTGAGGGTTCTCATCCACAAATGTAAAATGCATTTAAATGACCTGTGTTAAGTGGGGTCTGATAAAACACCCACTTAACACATCTTACTATCCGAAAATCAAATTAACAATAAAGTATAGCGATAAAAACTGAGAAGAGTCTTAATGGACCTATGGTCCAAGCTCCAAACGAGATGTCTCATCTATGACGAGCTCATATTTTGAAACCTACATCGAAACCCACTGCTAAGTAAAATACTGACACTTTATATAATGCATGCTCATGGTGTGTGCTCACATCATCGGTATATCCTAATAAATAAGACTGATAAATAAACCTAAACTAAACATACAACACATAAATCGAGCCATAATAAGGAAAATAACTAATAAACAAATAATACATAAGTAAATAAATACACTCATGAATAAATACATAAATAGTAAATGCATGAAAATATTAATACTCTAATCATAAAGTACTAATATAATTATGCTATATGCATACAAAGCTAAACATACGTAAATTTCACATACACTCATATTAGTAAACATATAAATAATGAAGTAAATAAATACATAATCATTCGATAAATAAATCAATAAACAAATAATTAGTTAATATTCATTAATCATGAATAATAATAATATCATAGTTATCCAATAAGGAATAACTAATTAAATACAAATAAATAATAACATGCATGCAACAAACAAATAGATAAATAAATAAATAAAATAATGTGAATATGCATCTAAACTAATGTAGTGATTCTCAAATTACCGAAAACGATTGAAAAATGGCCGAAAATGAACTTAACTGGGTTAACTCGCCGAACTGAACAAGGTCAGTCGGGTTAACTCGGTCTGGGTTAGATAAACTGGTGGGTTGGGTCGGCTAGGATGGTCTAGACTACTGGACATGGACATGGACACGGACATGAGTAAGCAAGCGGACACGAATGGGTGAACAGGACTGAGGCTAGGGACGCAAACGTGGGTAACTGGTCCGATGGGGCCAACAGTGTTCGTCGTCTAAAAATGCCTACAGCGGTGTGGCTAGGGTCACCGCCAGTCGGGATCGACAGCCCAGGTGACGAGGAAGATGATGGTGGTGGTGATCAGAAGTCTAACCGCTGGCTGGCCAAAAAATGGCTGGAAAAGGGCAAAATTGACTCGTGGTCACAGTGATGGTCACGAGTGGTTTCAAAATGAAGATTTCGGTAAGATGAAGTTGTGGAGTTGGTCGGATCGGCCAGAGGTTGTTCGTCGGCGCCAGAAAATAGCTCAAATAGTGGCGCCAACGGTGGAAATTGACTGCAAAAAGCTATCGCCGGTGGGGATTGCAGTGACACTGGTGGTCATGAGAGGTATGGATAAAAAGCCTGTCACAAGGTAGTCCTGGGGATGCTGGTTTGGTGGCCAGGGGTGAGTCGGAAACTCACCGGCGGCAAGCCGAAGTTGTGGCGGCACTAGGTGTGAAAAACTTCTAAAATCAATGAAAATCTCTGAAAAATAACTGAGTGAAGCTAGGGCTGATGTGGATGGCAATGATTTTGCCACGTGGCCCCACCTATGGGTATATGCAATATGCATATGTTCTTGCCACGTCAAACCTTAACTCAATCGGGTGAAAACCTGCAACTCACTCAAGTCGGGCCTACAAAGGCACAATCCGGTGATCCAAAATCTTTATGATGCATGCAAATGAGATATCCTGAAAATCTT
>JAURVB010002660.1:0-131343 GCA_033002965.1 Piper betle | reverse complement strand
CAACTAAGGATGTAAAAGTTGGCCAAGCCAGTCCACAGAGGCCTACTCCCCTTGTCATCCCTAGCCAGTGCGCGAGTAGATGTGAGATCCCTCAATTTAGTCCCACATCTAATATCTATTGGGAGGAGATCCTGTTTATAAGTGGGAATGGTCTATAGATTTTTAACTTGGGTTAACCATTTTAAAGAAATGAATTAGGGTAAGAATTTTGAGGACGAAATTTTTAGATTATGAAATCTCTTAACTTAGTCTCACATCTAATACCTATTAGAAGAGGAGAAGAAGATCTACTTTATAAATGGGAATAGACTATAAATCTTTAACTTGAGTTAACTATTTTAAAGAAATAACTTGTTACGTTGCACTTTGAGGCAAGTCATTACCGTCAAGCTCCAAGATCGAAGGGTGGGTGGATTTAGTGCCCTAAATTATGAATAACCAAATTTAATTGATTTCAGATAAAATAGTTGGATCTAGACATGTTCTTTTGATCTTTGGTTGTGTTGTTATCGAGAGGGAAAAGTTTTTTTATATAATTAGGTTGTGTTGTTTTAAAATTTATTTTATTAAAAAACTAAACCAACAATAATTTTATTATTATATTAAAATTTTTTATAGTTAGGTTGTGTTGTTTTAAAATTTTATTTTATTAAAAAGCTAAACCACAATAATTTTATTATTATATTAAAAATATTTCCTTTCTGGCAATTTACTTTTTTGATTCTCCCACCGTTTCCTTTTTTTATTTTTCGGTAAAAAGCTCAAAGTAAAAAGAAAAAGAAAAATAGAACCGGGAAAGGACAAACAAACCCCTCAACTAGATTTCCTCTTCTTTCTTTTTTTTTTTTTTTTGTCATTTTCGCTTTTCTCAAACCTCTGCACTTCACCCTGCCCGGCTCTGCTCTTCCTTCTCCCATCCCAAGGTATTTCCTTTCGCCCTCAATTCTCTCTCCCATTCGCACCCCACCAATGATCAACAGAGAGCCGGTGACATTTCTGGCTCTCGCCCATGGATCTGGGCAAAAATTCGCTATGATCCATTTGCAACTTTTTTCTTTGGTTCATTATATTGATGGGTCCATTGTTCTATGAATTTTTTTTAAAATTTTTTGCCAAATCAGACTTTATTCTAATCCTTGTAGAAGAATTTAGGTATACTTACTGTTGTGTAGTCATAGTGTTATTATTTGTATAGTGTTGTGTGTGGGGAGGGTGATGTAGCTAGTAATTAGAAGAGGCACATAGTTTTGAATGTATGGGGGCATGCAAGATTGTATGTTTGAAGATTGGACATTAATCAATTACGAGTTTGAGATTGGTGGCTTAGCCCGGAATCTACAGATTTTGCCATACTAGGATTAGTTTTCCTTGTGAAGGTTTGATGCACGATCTGGCATTGTGATGCTGCAGGGTCACTCTTTGTTAAATCATTTATTCTTATTCATAATTTTAATAAGTTGTGCAGCCTTTTTTAACTGATTTTTTAGAAAACATTTGTCAAAAACTCTGTAACTGTGCAAAGTTTTGCCAATTTGATATTGTTAGATGTGAAGGTTTAGCAAAGTGCATTCCTGAATTATCGTTTTTAGATGGTTGTATGTTGCATTAAATTTTGCTTCTTGACATTTAAATTTTATCTGTTGTGCTCAGTCTTTGTCGAGCTGCTGAAAAGCGGACCAGCATACTTTAAGGATTATTTGTCTGGGGCTTTGATATTAATCTTTTTAATTTTAGGTCGTACATTGAAAATATTTTCCAATGATTGGAGACGATCAGTTTGCTAAGAAAAATTCCAATGATGGAGGTCTATTTGGAAAAGGGCGGTACAAGCTCTGGGTATTGGGTGCAATACTTCTTCTTGCATTCTGGTCTATGTTTGCTGGTACCCTTACACTGAAATGGTCTGCTGGTGATTTAAATCGACTATCTGATGACATTGGTTCTTCTGCTCAGGACGATCTTGACGTTCTCGTAAGCATATAGGCTTACTTCTTTCCATTTTCTGGCATTTTGTGCTGGAACAGGCATAATACTTTTGTTTGCAGGAAATTGAGGAAAGAGAAAAAGTGGTGAAACACATGTGGGATATGTACACTCACAGTCGAAGGATCCGGTTGCCTGGGTTCTGGCAGGAGGCGTTTGAAGCTGCCTATGAGGAGCTAGAGAGTGATGTTCCAGAAGTTAGAGAGGCCGCCATTTCTGAGATTGCTAAGATGTCAATGCGCATGATCCGTCTTGAGGCTCCTCCCAGGCAACCAATTGTGTGTTCCTTTTTCTGCACTTGCTTTCTTTTTAAGCTTATTTTCTTTGCTTTGACTTGCTTTTCATCTTTATTCCATATCTCTCCTTTTGAAACTCTATAAACTTTTATGCCTTGCATTACCTACATTTTTTTCTTCAAGGGGTGAAAGTAGTGGATGAATTTTTGACTTTTGAACTAGTTCTCTTGAGATAATTCTTACGGTAAATTGCTTTGATGTATATTTACATACTAATGCTTGACTCAAATTTGGACGGAGAAAAACTACATGGATAGGTCATAGTTTCCTATGAAAATATGACCTTGATTAAAAATAGTAAAAATTATTAGATTGTCAATAGCTTGTATTGCCTAAGGGCGGCTTAGCCTTGTTTAATGCTTTTTGCACTTCTATAGTCAGGTATTTTTATTTTAATTCATTGGGATTTGCTAATTTTTTCGGTGTATGCTTTGTGCTTTGAAAAGTTTTGGGCACGATGTGTATCACATTTATTTGAGAGTTTTCCTCAGAATTTACCTTTCATTCTTTTCCTTTTGATCAATGCGATGCTTTTTTCAGCTTTCTAGAGGGAAACGTTCAAAGGCAGATGATTTGAAGCAAAAAAATTTGCAGCTAAAGATGGGTGACTTGGTGATGTGAGGACAAATTTCATGCATTTGGCTGTAACGTTATTTTTGCCACACATCTTCTTTCAGTTTTTGAACTACTTGCATATTCATGTGCTTGTCATTAAAGTACACATATGATAAGGAATGAAAATGTGCTTATTTTCTTACGGAAAGATACTTGCTCATTTCTTGAGATACGATGTGGAAGGTTATTTAAAACAGAAAGAAAAATGAAGAGAAAATTGAGGAAGATATTTCTGGGAAGTTCACGAGTATATGATCAGGTATAGGAAGCTTAGCAACTCATGCAAGATTGATGTGGATGACCACTGAAATTGATCTGATCTTCACTGGCAGGAGAAAGTCATTTATGATCCAAATTGAAACTGATCTTACATCACTTTGATCTTATTTATGAATCACAATTTCCAACTGACATAGAGTAGCAAAGATTTACACAAAAACAGGGGATTACTATATTCGACCTAGGGACGATTCCACAGCCTGGTTGGTATCCCGGTGATACATGACTGATTTGCTTCTAGTACTTGCCCCTCTTTTGAATAATTCATGTATAAACGTGTTATCAACTTGGTAAACTTGGTTATTAGCTCTAAAAGTCGATCATACTAATATTTTACCCTTGTTGGCACAAACTTATTTGTTCCTAGATTACATCGCATAAGATAAGAGATGAATGATGATGATGTTGAAACCTTTATCCGTAGTGAAACTATCACTGGTGTTCTTCTCCACTTGTTAATATGGTGATGGGTTGTAATCACTCTGCTATGGAGTCCTCCAAGTGCATTTGTGATGAGCCTTACATGCTTATCCTAATCCACACTTTTTGCGAGCACTTTCACTTGCAATCGTCACAACAAGGATAATTAGTAACCAAGAGGACTGAAATTGTATCTTTCGGAATTCAAAGAATCGATTATTCGCGCAGCATTTAAGGAATTATATCAATGTCAAGCACTGACGGTCAGCGCAGCCATACTTTTAGATAAGAGCTGGATGAGATATTCATTGATGAATGAAAGCGAAATGCTTTAAAGCTCAGGACAGTTAGAATGCCGATTTTTTACCTCTAAGAACCAAGAAAAACCACGGCTTTGTATTAAATGTCAAAGACAACGTTATGGGAATTTTATTAAAAGAAAATTACAAGATTAACAACTTGGTCGGCTATATATTATGCCCACATGGGCGACCAGATGAAGTCCATTCCATGGTCAATATTTATCAACAACTAAGGTCTCACATTCAAAATGTGGGCACAAGTAGGTTTATATACTTAAACCCACAACTAATAAATCAAATTTAGCTCTACTTAACGACAAGTCGCAAGTTCAATGAGCTTTTGGCACCAACCAGGAAGCATCTTCTCGTCTGCGTCAAACCAATACCAACCAACCCCTACAATCTTATTTTACATGTTCACATGCTTGCTATCACACTAGTACAAATAAGCCCACAAGTGCTGCACACATGAGCCATCCTCTCCTAGAGCTCAACAAGCTCAATCAACCACACCACCCCCATTTCTGACCTAGTGCAAGGAACCATGAGCAACATGGAGGATAAGGTAGTGTCCGTCCCAGGCTCGCCGATATCCATCTCCGCCGCGCCGTCGAACTTACCGTCAAATTTGCACACGCCAATCATCTCCGCGCCACCGTCAAACTTACCGTCGAATTTACACTCGCCTATCATCTCGGCCCCGCCGTCGAACTTGCCGTCGACTTTGCACACGCCTATCCTCTCCCCCGGCCGACGTCGAACATGCCATCGAACTTCCATTCGCCAATACCGCGGTCGCCGTTGCCGCGGTCGTCACTGGGCCCAAGCAGGGGGACGAGGACACCTCGGACCCCCCGGACACCAAGGTTCCTCACACCAATAGCCAGTCCTATGCGCAAGGCCGTGATAAGCATGAAAGGGTACTTGGAGGATGTTGGTCACTTGACTAAGCTCGACCCACAAGACGCCTGGCTACCGATCACCGAGTCCCGGAGTGGTAACGCCTTCTATGCTGCCTTCCACACTCTATGCGCCGGCATCGGCATTCAGGCCCTTGTCCTCCCCGTGGCCTTCACTTCTTTAGGCTGGTATGTAGTTCTTACTTCTTACTAGTGTTTAATGATAAATTAATAGCGGTGTGACGAACATATAATTTGGAGTGATGGGGTGACTGACCAGTGGTTGTGCACAATTGGGTGCAGGACAATGGCGATCTTGTGTTTGACGGTGGCCTTCGTTTGGCAGCTTTACACGCTGTGGATTTTGACCAGGTTGCATGAAGCTGTGCCGGGGATTCGTTACAGTCGATACATAACCTTAGCTCAACAGCTTTTGGTAAATTAACTTCTTACTTCTAACCCTTATAATTATGAGCTCTTCGTTTTGTAGTAGGATGAGTTTATGTTAAATCATAAGTGAGCCTTTTAGATTGTTCGTATTCTACAACAGCTGAAGTTTGGGTCAGGAAAGTGTTGTCCTAGCAGCTTGGATAAACCAATAAATGTTGCTCTGAACTTTGAAGTCATAATTTATTGCTCTGAAGTGTGAATACCCTGATGCCGGTCATGTGTGGGTGCTTGACTGCTTCCTACTATATGATCAATTATTTGTGAATGTTAAGCTGGCCCCTTTCTTTTAATACTGTGAGCCCCAGTAGGCCAACCACTTTTCTTGTTGGACTCAATTGCTGATGGAACCTGCAATAGTGGTCATATACATGCATGTGAATTGTTATGATCTGGTCCTTTGGAAGGAGTCAGAAACATTTGCTTCAAGTTGACATTAAGTATTTGAATCTGGAGGCAAATAAGGACAAACAATAGTAGTTGGTTGAAATCAATAGCTTTCTCACCGACTATTTAACAAACCTTGAACTATTAGAGCACTAGAAAAAATTGATCATGACCCACCATTCATTTTTTTTTAATCAAGGGGTTGATCAGACTGTTACATTCCTCTTGGCTGCTTTTGACCAGCTGAAATCTCTGCCCACACTAATCTCAATTATTAGCATAAACTATAAACTTTCTTCATGGATTTCTTGACATTAGTACTACTTCAATCAATTTGAACACGAAAACAATGACTGTATGAGAGATTTTTATTAATCTAACCACAAACAAGTATATTGAATTGTGTTCATAGGTGATAAACTAGGGAATGTTCTAGCCAAAGTTCCGATCATACTGTTGTCCGCCGCGACTTGCACAACCATCATAGTCATCGGCGCCAGCAGCTTGAAGCTGTTCTACCAGATAATATGTGGGCAAGAATGCATAAGAAACCCAGCCCTAACCACAATCGAATGGTACTTGGTCTTCACCTGCCTAGCCACGGTGCTGTCCCAGCTGCCCAACCTCAACTCAATTGCTGGCGTCTCCCTCATCGGATCCATCACCGCCGTCTGCTACTGCACCATTATCTGGGTGGCCTCTGTCAGCAGAGGTCGGCCGCCCAATGTGTCATACCATCCGATCGAGCTGGAACGACAAGTAGATCATGTTTTTGCTGTCCTAAATGCTCTTGGAATTATTGCATTTGCTTTTAGAGGTCATAATCTCACGCTTGAGATCCAGGTAAGTGCCATGAACATTACATTCACTCAAGGAATTCTCATCTTCTTGCAACTTTTCATGATAGCTAAATTAGATGAGTTCAATTTTGGTGTGAAGGGAACAATGCCATCAAGCCTCAAGCATCCTTCCCATGTGCCAATGTGGAAGGGAGTAAAGATTGCTTACATTTTCATAGCCTTCTGCATTTTCCCGATTGCCATTGGAGGTTACTGGGCATACGGAAACTTGGTATGTGTTTCTTCAACTCTTTCTGATCAATAAGTAGTGTTCATGTCTCTCTGAGTGAGAAGATACAGTAACCTTGTTATTTCTGTTGCAGATTCCACCGAGTGGTATATTGGCAGCCTTCTATGCTTTCCATGGTGCCGATATTTCACAGGGAATACTAGGATTGACGAGTCTTTTGGTGGTGATAAACAGTCTGAGCTCCTTCCAAATCTATGCTATGCCCGTCTTTGACGACATGGAAATGATGTACACCAGCAAGAACAACAAGAGATGTCCATGGTGGCTTAGGGCCGGATTCAGAACATTCTTTGGTGCAGTCTCCTTCCTAATAGGCATAGCCTTGCCATTCCTTGCTAGTCTCAGTGGTTTTGTTGGAGGGCTTACCCTGCCCGTCACCTTGGCCTACCCCTGTTTTATGTGGATTTTGATAAAGAAGCCTGAAAAGTACAGTGCATCCTGGTACATAAACTGGACATTGGGGAGTCTAGGGATGATCATGAGCTTCCTCTTCATGGCCGGAGCTTTGTATGGTCTCGTAGACACAGGCATCAAGCTGAATTTCTTCAAGCCTGAGTAATGTACTGAAAAAGAGAAACTATAAAAGTAGATTGATAGAGGAGTTGTTTATTTTAAATGGATAGCTGTACACTAGAACAAAATGTTGGCATTGCTGTACAATGCAAAACAAAAAGAAATGTCAAAGATGGCAACTTGTGATTTTTTAATGTTTTTATGCGAGTGTAAATGAATGTAACAGTCAATTATTGAATGCTTGTAAAAGCTCTGCACCAGGAAGATTTTGGTCCTCTAAAAATGTTGTCAAAGATGGAAATATACTGCGGCCACAGCGAATGCCGGCCATCGGCCATTGGCTGCCAACAAACATGGGCCACCGGAAGTTGACAATTGGCAACATTGGCCATCGGCAACCGATAAGAAGCAGTAGGATAAACTTAAAATGCTCTGTTTTCCCTTCACTCCATTCGTATGCATCAATGTTTAACGAAATGTGAATGTGAAAAAATTATCCCATATTTGAACGTTTTGCTGTATGTATTTTACTTTTTTATCTACAGTTGCGCAAAAAGAACCCAATTAGGCGTTAAAAAAATTGACATCTTCGACCTGTACAGAATCTTGTGTTGGTGCCTAGCTTCTTAGGCGATGGTTACTGCCACAACCATAACGATATGCAATTTGGTGTAACTGATCATACCCTGCCAAAACTCCAGCCCCAGCCATTCCTGAAAGCATATTTGCTGTAACCCCTCGATATAGTGCAATAGGACCCTCATGGCGAATTATTTCCCGGAAAGCATGAAATGCGTTCTGGTATTTAGAGGGTTGCCCAGAAGTAAGCATCATTCTTCGTCGCAAAGTATCAAAGGGATATACAAAAATGCTGGAAGATGTTGTGACAGTCCATCCCAATGCAAAACTTGGAAGAAAATTACCCTACATGGACACAAACAAGAGAAGCCTATAAAAGGTCAGCAACATAGAGTCATGGTCAATAAAAAAAGCCTAGTCAATCTGGAACACAAATATAACATGACCAACAAATAAACAGTAAGAACTTATCCTTCTTCACAAGCAGCTAAGGTCACGAATTGAGCCTAATGGCTGTGGTAAACACATGCAGAAATACAGTTCTAAGGTGACAAACACAAGTGCATTCCATAGACGATATCAAACATGTATCAAAGTAAAAAAATAACTATCTCAGCAAGAAACAAAAGTTCCTTCATGCCACACAAACTTTCTTACCTCAAGGGGTCCAACAAGGACAATAGGCTTCAGTGTATCATAAATGCCAAAGTAAAGCCCTCTGTAGATTGTTATTCCTGTGATTGATACACTAAAACCACGGTATAAACCTACTATTCCATCGGTTGACAGGGTTTTCTTGTAAACATCAATCAATCCCTTGAACTGGCGCTGGCCAATGATCCGGTTTTCAACAGCATCTGTGGCTAATCGAGTGCGAGCGTAATCTAAGTGATATAAAAATAGAGAAGTAGTTGCACCAGCGGCACTACCAGATGCCACATTGCCCATCAACCATTTAAGATAACCCTTTTCCTTTGAGCATCCAAACGTGGATTGGAAGTAACCTTTGAAAGCAAAATTAAAAGCCTGCAAACAAGACAAAATGAACTGAGTTTAGTTCTCACATTACACAAAAACCGTCGGTTGGGAACATATAACATAAGTTTGGCTCCGGAAAGCATGGAGCATACATAATTACTTTATCCAATTAATTATACAACATTCGTTCACTTAGCCCATTTCAAAAAATCAACTGGTTCTAAAGTTCTACACCACATCCATAAATAAAGAAATTGCTTAAAACTTTTAAATCATCAAATTGGCCTAAGCCATTCGGTTTGCAAATTTTGCCAGAGAACACCTAACCATTTTGCTCTGCTCTAAAACTGTCCAAAACCCATGCAGCTTCTATTAGTTTTACACAAGATGAAGTATGCCAGGACAGTAACACAGGCAACAATTGCTAGCAACAGTCAGATATTTTTCGTTGGTCAGCAAGCAATTCATGTAACAAGAGTGCTTTTCTAAGCTCCCTCATACTTCCATGCCAAGATGTCTTCTTCTTCTTCAACCTTATTTTGAATATAAACCATGTGAATACAACTGTGAAAATAGTCGGATAATAGCGTTGGCATAGTGTTATAAGGCAACAAATATGTGAAAAAAATCAAAATTCGCGTCACAAGCAATTTAACAAACACATTACATGCATGGACATCAAAATTATATGAAATGCGAAAAAGGAACTAAAAAGATCGAGACTTGCCAGACCTGGGTGGGGAAGTAGCGGATGACATTGGCGTGGTTACCCCTCCAAAGCGCGAGCACACCTTCCTCCCTCACCACCCGAGAGAAGCAATTCCGAATCCCGGAATAGGGGCGTCTCAAAAGCCCCTGCTTGATCATTTCCCCCTGGTTCTGGACCAGCAGCTTCACCCTCTCCACCGGCGCCGCCCCGGTCTTGGCCATGGCGGCCGCCACCCCGCCCAGGAGGAAGTCCGCGGCTACCTTCTCCGAATTGCTCCTCCTATCCCCCGTCGCGAGGTGCGGTGGTGGTCGGAATGGCGAAGGGGGTGGTGGGTGGGTGGGTGATGGGGAAGAAGAGGGCATAGGTGCGGGAGGTGATGTCGTCGTCTTCCACTAGTTTTGGTCATTGGTTGGGGAAGAAGATGGTCTGCTCCATTTCGGTTTGGCTTGGGTTGCCTATTCGGTTTGGGTTGGTTAGATCGGAGCTATGCATTGTTTTGTTTGAGAAAGCACGGGGGTGTAAATGAATAGAATTGAATCAAATCGAGTCTGAATGTGTTTAAATTTGGCTTCATTTTTAGTAAGTATGTTTAAGATTATTTAAGTACTCACCAAGCTTTTGATGTAAATAAGCCGAGACAAGTTGGTCTAAAATTTATTATATTTGGGTTTAGCTCATATTTAGCTTGCTGTATTTTTGAGTCGAGCCCGAACTGAACAAATATTAGTACTTGGTTTGTACTCAATTTATATAGGATCAAAATTTTTTTCGAAATTATATAAGTTCAATGTGACCTCAATAATATTGACGAGCCAAATAGTAGAATATTTTTTCAAATTTGAATACATTGAACTCGAATTTCGAGGTAAATCAAGTCGAACACTTCTTAACTCAAGCTTTATTTGTTGTTCAACGAACTATCTATTTCGAGTTGAGTATTTTTTCAAGTATAAAATTAACAAGCACAAGTTCAAGTTAAATCGAGCCGAATGCAAAATGCTTGTAAATAGGCTTGATTTGTTTATCGCACTACTTGTGTGCACTGTACCTTTTTATCTTTAACAATCTAAGGTTTTATTATTTAAAATTTATATAAATAAATAAAATAATTATAAAATAATTATAAAAATTTAATTTAATTTAATGTTTACCCTCTCATTTTTATTATCAAAAGAATTATAATAAAATTAATATTAAAATATTTATTAATTAGTACATCTTTTAAAAATTTAAAAATGAATTAGAATAATGTTAAAAAAAATGTTATCACACTCTAATTTTAATATATATATTTTTTTGTAGGGTCTAATAAAAAATTAAAATTAAATGTATAACTTTTATAAATTATATGAGATACAATTCTAATTTTTATTTTTTCAGACAAAGATATCGCTTATTTTTCTTCCTCACGTCACCAACGTGGGCTGCCCGGAATCGAGTAGATGGAGAGAAGCAATCGAGTTTAAAATGGTTAAAAATAAATTGGAGCATGCATATTTTTCTTAAAATTAGTTTTTTTCTCTTTCTCACGCTTATTGAAATACCAGTAAGAATTTTAAACAAATTGATGAAAATGCCCGTAAGGTTCGACAAAAATTCATGCTCATTCAACTTTGAACAGATTGAAAATTTCTTGCAGCCTCAATCAACCATTCGTATTACACAGGACCATATCAGATGAAATTCAATCCAAGAATGTTTAGACAACTATATCTGTATTTTAATACATCTTTCTTTTAACATTTTGTATAGATAGTGAAAAAATAAATGTAAAGGAAAAAGAAAAAGTCAATTTTAAAATTACTTTTTTATTAGATAGAAAAAATATGATATAATACAATCCTTAAATTCTGGAAATATCTGTACAAAAGGACCGAGTAATAGAGTTCTTTTTCTTACATTCTTTTACCAACTAATTTTTATTAAAAAAAACGATTTTTTGTCACACTTCCGCAGGTCACAATCCAAATAAATCGAAATTAAGGATGTAAAAGCTAAAAGCCAACCCTTCGTTACTCGTTCTTTCTCACCCGCATCACTTCTTATTTATCAGATTTGAGAGACCAGATATGCATAGAATAATAATTAGGCAGGTCTTGCAGCTAATATAATTTGTAAGACTCAATCACAAGTAAGGAAATCACTATTCATTAAATATCCTTAATGATAATTTACTATCATCTATCACCCATCAATATCTAATGTTGACTATAAGATCATATAGCTGATTATTTTCGGTATGTGCATAATCACAACTTAACCGAATCAACCCCGCGACAGTAAGCATATGATCTGAAGGTTCAAGATTTGAACCTCAATGACTGCAACATGGTCTCATGGAGGACTTCATACAAACACCTTCCAGACCTGCGTCCTGCTAAGAATTCATGGCCGCCAGAGCTCGCCTCACCTTACCAGCGAATTCCGCCTCGCCGGCGGCCGCCAACCCCTCCACGACCCTCAGCCGCGCCCCTATTCTCGGTATGAACCCCTTCGCTGCCATCGTCACCACCACCTCCCCGGCCAACCCGTACTCCCCGCTCCCCAAGCACGCCTCCAACACCTTCTCGTAGCACTCGAACCCCACCTCCACCCCCATCCTCTCCAACCACCCCACCACCTCCCTCGCCGCCCGCGCCTCCCCGACCCGCCCCATCGCCGCCACCACCCGCGCCACCGTCCCCTGCCGCGGCGTCACACCGCGCTGTTCGACCATCTCCCTCACCAGCCGCGTCGCCTCCGCCACTCGCCCGCCCCGGCAGGCCGCGTCGATCAGAGCCCCGTACCCATCCGAGTCCGGGCCCGACATCCCCCGCAGCACCGCCGCCGCCTCCGCCGTCTCGCCCACGGCGCAGAGCGAGGATATTAGGTAGTTGCAGACTCCGCGGCCGGCCGGGAACCCCGTCTCGCGGGCCGCCTCGGCGAGGACGTCGGCGACGGACCCTCCGCCGCCGCCGCGTCGGCGGAGCCAGGAGAGAGCGAGGGAGAGGCGGGCCTGCTGGGGGAGGGGGCAGGCGGCGCGGAGGAAGGAGTGGAGGACGGCGAGGGAGAGGGGGAGTGGGGCGGCGGCGGGGTTGGAGATAAGGGTGTGGGAGAGGAGGTGGCGGAGGGCGGGGTGGGAGAGGGAGCGGGGTCGGAGTGGGAGGAGGGATTGGAGGATGGAGCGGAGGAGGTGGGTGTGGCGGGGTAGGGGGTAGCGGGAGAGGAAAGCGAAGGGGTTGGGGGCGGCGGCGTTGGGTGGGGTGTGGGGGAGGACGAGGTCGGGGAGGCGGGCGAAGCGGCTGATCTCAATGGCGGAGAGGAAGGGATCGAAGGTTGAAGAAGGAGGGGCCATGGCAGGGGGAGTTCGACATCTACGTTCCCGTCATTGTTGTGCTTTTGTGTAGGGCAGTGACAAGAAACCGATTTAAGTTGGATAAGAAGTAATTTCATGGGAAAAATATATTAAGATAAATTGAAAAAATTAATTTTATAGATAAATAATTAAAATACCTTAAAAATAAAAATTAATAAATTATATACGTAGGGGTAAAAGTAAAATTAAATTTTAAAAAACTTAAAATCTACCACGTGTGCCCCTCCCTCAGTCTATCTGCCACCGTCAAACCCCTCCTTTGCTCATTCATCGTCGTCAATCCCCTCCTCCGCCATTGATCCCTTCCTCTGCTTGTATGCCACCCTCGCCCCCTCCCTCCGTTGCCGATGCCGTGTACTACCCCTTGTCTCTGCCCCTCCCTCCGTCGCTGCCCATTGAGTCTGCCCTCCCTCTGCCTGTCTACTACTACCCCTTCCTTCTGATTTCACCCCTCCCTCCTTCGCCCCCCCTTGCGGCTTTGCCTCTACCATTAAGACCTTTGTTTGTACTTTTTAGAATTTTTTTAAAAAATTTTTATGCTTTCCTTTTCTGTTTGTTCTAATTTGGTACAAATTTTATGCTGTGCAAAATTAGTATTTGTTCTAGCTGCCATTTGTTGATGCATGTGTTGATGCTCATTTTTTTTTATATTTAGCTGCTATTTTTTATTACAAATTGAAATGTTGATGGTTGATGGTTGATTTGTTGATGGATTTGTTGATTTATGATGAATTTGTTGATGGTTGATTAATGCTGAATTTATGATGAATTTATTGATGGTTGATGAATTTGTTGATTTGATGATGAATTTGTTGATTTATGCTGTTTTTTCTTAGTTGTGTACGATTCTCTGACGCAATGGGCTGTATGATCAACATGTTATGAATTTTATTTCAGTTTGTGTTCGTTTAGTTGTCTAGAAGCGTAGAATTGTATTGCTTGCTTGTGAACTGTTTGATTTTTTTTTCAATAGGGAGAGCCTGTTATGCTTATTTAAATATGCTTTGTTGTGCAATAAATTATCCAAATTTTATTGGTGATTAAGTTTTTGTATACATAAATTTGATGTTGTCTTTTTATTTGCACTTAGTGGAAATGGATTGATGGAATATGTCGCTTGGATGCTCTCTACATTGTGGATTCTCGACCTTCGCTTTTGGTTTGAAATGTTGATGGTTGATGGTTGATTTATTTTGAATTTAGCTGTTAATGTATTTTTTATCAGTGCCAAATTTGTCATAGGGAAGATGGATATTAGTTGGGAATATAACATACCAGTTGACACATCCAAAAAAGCAAGTAATATGTAACTTTATAAAATTATAATCTTGTGATGATAAATAGTGATACTCTTTTATATTTGTATTAAATTATAAATTTGTGTATTTGTATTGAGAAATTATATAATTTTATATTTCATGTATTTATATTATGAATTGTTAAATTTTTGTATACGACCGATTTAAACCGATTTAACCGAACCAATTCTTATCCAATTTAAAGTAATTCAATCCGATTCATTGATTTCCTTGAAAATCAATTCTGATTCCAATTTTTACAACCATGGATTGGGGTAAGCTCATCAAAAGAAACAACTAACTTATGCTGGGGCGCATCGTGTTTACTTGGAAGAACAACGTTTAATTAGTGACATTACTGATAATTTTAATAATTTAAGTCACATATTTTTACTAGAGATCTAAATATAACATTATACCATCAAAAAATATTTTTTGTCTCAAAATTATACTAAAGAAATATAAAATTTGAAGTTTAGTTTTTTTTTTGTATTTAGATGTCTTAAAATTCAGTTAAAATTTTTTAAATTTTATCTAAAATAATTATATATAAAAGTTTATAAAGTAACATTTTCTCATAAGAAAAAATTAGAAAAAATTTTGAGAAGCACATGCACGTGTGTATGAGAATGAATATTAAATTTTTTTCTTATTTTTTTTACGATCTAAATATGTAAAAAAATATTTTTTTTATGTCATCTCAACTCACTGCATTTTTATTTAATATATATATTTTTATTTACACTATTCTTTGTGTCAACAAAATAGACCCTAAAATTATTAATTTCAGCACTAAAAAATATCTATTTAAAGTTAAAATATTCAGAGAAAAAATAGACCAAATAGACCCTAAAAGAATGAGTCAAAGGCGCCTATTTTTTTCCAGCTCAGACCTGTATATTAGACCTTTTAAGAGAACAAATACTTTTAAGTGAAATCGCACAAGTTCATCTCATATATTCAGAGAAGAGGAAGAACACAAACCACACGCATGTAACCAACAACCACAAAATTACCTCCAACCATTAGGGCTATCTGATAAGCATTCCTTTCTACGGGTTTGTCTCTTTCAAAAGAAACTGATCAGAAATATTTGTGAATTCATCCGTGTAAATGTACAATCTCACAAATCAGATAGCCTAGCCTTCATATAACAAAATGAATCACGTCCAGAAACAACTATTTCTCACATTGATAGGGGAAGAAGCATCCTTCTACTTCTTTTTCTCGCTTGCCTTATTTGTTTTGTGATTTTCAGGCATACAAGTAGAAGGATTGCAATACATATAAAGCTGAATGCAAGTCGCATGTACCTTACGTATAAAGAAACTGCTGAGAAAACCAAGAAGGCAAGAATAAAAAGCTCCCATATAACAAACACAACATCCACCCTGCAATAGAAGTGGCAAACATAAACATAATACACTTTCCAAGTAAAGAGGCAGATCAAATCTTGTAAGATAATTTATGCTTTGCACTATCTTGGACAACACCATTTAAATGATAAGTGCAGTCTCTTATCACAAACAAAATTTTTTCTGCTTGCAATTATACATGTCAAAACAGAGATGAAAGTATTTCCACTTTCATAAGTAGCACTACAAACAAGGTTGGTAACTGGACTAAAAAAACAGAACAGCATGCAGTAGTATAGATAGTACACCTTTTGGGCCAGTGAAAAAAACCTACGAAAAAAACTAATAGTTATTAAGACATGGTCATCTATAAGGCTTATCATTATGATTTTCATGTCTTATTCACTATATTAAATGGCAACACCTTACAAGAAACAGCACGAAAATGATAAGGAGGAAAGGAAGGGGCCTTGCTTTGTCTCCATTTTAAGTTTTAACATTTTCTCTCCCAATTCTTTTACAAGTAACCAGATAAAAAAATCCTGCAAGCATTCATCTTTCATAACCTCATCTACCGCATTCCAGAGTTGATATAACCCCATAACCACAGTTGAAAGAAATTCGACTGCAAAACTTCTCCCTATCAAATCTAACTCTTAGTAGACATAGCAAAAGCGTATTTATCTTGTCAACAAATTGTATGAAACAAAATACATATGATTCCAAAATATTGAAAATAAAGCCAAACTGAAACCAAGAGAACAACAAACACTCAGGAAGTGGATTGCTTGAAACAGAAACTCATGACGTAAAAGCTCACAAACATATTTTAAGAAGGGAAAAGCTTTATTTCTATTATTTTTAGTCAACAATCAATATAATTGTAAATGAGAATATATATTCCAAAATAACCAAACCCAATAAAGTCAATTAACAAGATGATTAACTGATAAAGCAATTCTACAGCTTAAGCACCATCTCAACCCTTGTAACTATGTATGCAACTATAAATTGATAATCGCATATATTGACTTTCACATGAACTTATTATGACGTTGATTTCATTAATCCAACTCCCAGTAATTACACAAAAATCATAAACATCTTCTCAACAAATTCACTTCTTCTTCTTCCACCTCGTATCAAGAAGGTGTTGGTTCTCTTCTTCCACTTCAAATCAAGTAGGTGTCAGTTCTTCTTCTTCCACCTCATGTTGAAAAGGTATCAGGGACATATATCCTAACATCTATGAGATTACAAATGGAAAAGTTTTGATGGCGGGATGCCCCTCTTATGCCAAACCCTCCTCCTTTGTCTAGGCTTAGGACTGGCAATGCACGAGCATTAGTGGAGTTCAACAATTTACATAGATTGTTGGAAATAATTATTTAACCTACTCATTGGCTAAAAGTTAAACCTTCTCTAAAGATTACAACTTTCTGATGAATGGTCATCAACTAAGAGACGTTACCATTCATGTGGGTAACCGCCGCTCCTACACTCTGTAAATATATGCACTACGGTCGGGGCAAAAGATAACCTAGGACACAAAGTGTTGTTGTGGTAATTCTGACGCTCTTTTAACCTATGGATTACAGTGGTTTCCGATTCGTAATTTCACTGAGACTTGAGGGAAATTTCTACTGCACAATTTATAAGGTAAGTAATTAATATATTACTTTCTTCGTACGAATTAAATATGGTTAATGTTCATGGATAATTGCTGAATTATCAAATATTGAAAATATGACCAATAACTCAAAGAACAAGAATATCGGGCACTCACCAAATGAATAGCTAAATCATGGAACCTAGTTGCCACAGAATCTTCAAACAATGTTACAATTGAATATAACTACGTTTCTTCACAATTGGACAATTCACCTAAACAGGAATTAATACAAAACTCAAACCCTTAAAGAATCACCTTCTCTGCCATTGAAAAAAGCCTGAAATCGACAAAGCCTAAAGTTGACCACAAATTCACAACCAGAGAAATAGGTTCAACATCAAAATTATTACCTGCGAGTGGCGAGATTGGAGGTGGAGGAGAAGAAGGACATGGACGCCCACTCATGCTTGGACCGAATCTGGTACTCCCGCAGCTGCTCCGCCAAATTCGACCGCGTAATCATCTCTCTCCCCTCCCCCTTCTCCCCTCACCACAAAATCCAACAGACCTTCGGGCTTTATCCTCAAACACCACCCATCATCCAGATAAACGGCAGACGAAGTAACGCAAAGCGGATCTGTGGAAACGCAGAATTCGGTCGACCTGGGTGATCGAATTCGAAGAAATCAGGGACGAATTCTCGAATTGTTTGAGGAGGGTGGCGGGATCTAGATTTGGGGGAGAGATTCTAAAGACGAAATTTTGGAACACAGATCAAAATTTTTCCAAATTTTAAATTGGTCTTGGGCAATTCAGCTGAGTTCCTCTGTTCAGCTTCAGCTCCCACCAAAATGGGTTTAGATCGAATAATTATAATAAGTTAAAAGTAAATAATATGTGGTGTGATACGACTATTTATATTATTTATAAAATTTAATTTTATAAATATTTTTTTATTAAATAATAAGATAGATTATATATAATAATCTAATATCTTAAGTATAAATTCTGATTAATTTTAAAAATATACTTTAATTAAAGGACGAGATAAATTATAATAATTTGATTCATTATTTTTGTTTTTGTTATACTTTGATAAGTTAAAACTCTTACTTTCAATCAAAGCCTGTATTGAATCTCTTGTTTATTAATAACCATTTACCTTAATTAGCTTAAAGTATTCCAACTTGATAAAATATTTATCTATGCATATTGATTGTTTCTATAACATTCAGGGTTCAATGTTATTTATGGAATTTTTTTTTCTTTGTGAAATTTTATTAAGTTTTTGGTTTGGTTGACATAAAATGTATGCAATTTGTTTAATTATAATTTACAAAATTTTAATTATGATGTAAATTTTGAGTTGTTCATGATGTAAAATCTCTTTAAAATTTTAGTTCTTCTCGTTTCTTGTTTTCTTTTGATGTGAAATTTGTAGATTCTAAGGGGATTTATTGGTTAAATCTTTAGTTGTATTTCTTCATAAAATACTCTAAAAATATATAACTTTCTAGTGAAATATTAATGCCTAATATGAATACCATTTATAATATTTTTAAATTTTTTATATCCTTCGTGCTAACCTAATAGAGTCTAATATAGGAAGTGAATTTAAATTATGCGGAGCTATTAAAGGACTCGATTTAACTTGACCATTAAAAAATAACCTCACATCAAATAAAATTGGAACTAACAGCTAGTTAAAAGTGTGCTGGACATTAGCAAAGTGGGTTTGACTTAGCTTGATTCTTTCATAGTCCTATTTCAACTTTAAACAATTAAATAGGAATGAGAGAATTAACAAAAAAGTTTACAAATTGTAAAATTATAATAAAAAATGTTATCTGAAGTGCTCATATTCAATTAACAAAACCTCATTTAGCCTCAAACGTGCTTGATTGCAAGTTTGGAGTTTAGACATTAATTGTTTATTAGCTGGCATGGACTTGGCTTGACTCATTTTATCCTATGTCAAATAATATAATCATAAATAAAAAATTTGTATCAATTGAGCATCATTCTACACATTCACGACAATATCCCTAAAAATATAAAATTTTAACAACATAAGTATTATTACAAATAACTATTTATTTATAATAAAAGATTAATATTATTAAAATTTTATTTATTATGATATTAGTTATTGAAAATATGAATATATTAATATTGAAATATATCATTAGTTAAATTTTATTTTGCAATGATAAAACATTTTCTATATAAAAATTAATTTATTTATGACAAATGGCAACACTCTAAGTTGTGATACTAAGTATTAATGAATTATGTGTTAGTGATGGGTAACAATTTTATCACATTAGATAAAGATTAGATAAAAGAAGCTGTGTCATGTAATAAATATTTTTTTTGAACGTCCGATCTAAAATAATGACAGCATATTAACACTGCACCAAAGAGTTGGTAGGCGATGACAGCGGGAAATTAGGTGTTTTTAAAAGTATAAACCATGACTATACCGTTAATAATCTTGACCACAAAATAACTATACAAGTCACTATAAATATTTTATATGACAAATCGAATTGCATTAAATAATATAAACGGCAACATATCGCTATAAATATTTAACTTAATACGACAACAAAAAGTCAGTATAAATAGTTCTCTCTCTAATAATAAATTCATTAGCCGCCGTATTTAAGTCGCGTATATAACTTTTTTATTAGTTATATATATATATATATAATTTAAAATAAATGAAAAACAGTAGTAGAGAAAGAATACTAAAAAAATAAATGTGAAAAAAGTGAAAAAGCATTTAATGTAAAAAATAAACACATTTTGGAAAAAAACTAAAATAAAATTCCAAAATAAGGGTAGTAATAGGGAAAAAAGAATAAAGACAAGAACAATGAAAAATAAAACAAGGGAGGAAAACTAAGAAAAATAAATAAATCTTAAAAATTAAAATCATTGATGTCAATAATAATAAAGAAGCCAAGTAAAAGAAAATATGGTCACTTTCATCAAAGAAAACAAAGTGAATAATAAAGAAAATAGGATTATAAATATAAAGAGAGTAATATGGATTTTTGAGATGTTAATCTTTAAATAAAAAGTCCTTTCTGAGTAAGATTAAGACCAAATAGTTGTATACGTATTGGTGAGAAGAGGAAAAGGGCTGATGTATAAAAAGGAGGAGGGATTAAAAATAGGGATGGAACATCGTGGGGGAGAGGAGTTGTACATATCCCCTATAAATCAAAGCCTTGAGGTGAGGTATCACCAAACAACATACCTGTTTAAGATCAACAACAGTGTAGAAAGGGCTTAGAGTAAATCGGGTGAGAATTTCTTAAAAGTTTATTAGTTATGGTAGAGCATGCTTATGTATATACTTTGTAACCGAGATATTTTTAAAAAATTATATCTACTTGCCCAGTTTAAGCTCGAATAAATTTGAGTATCAACATGAAATTGTACTTCGAACTTTTAATAAATTATACGTCCAATTTCAAACTCAGCTCTATTTATCTAGAGTTTTGAGTTTTGAGAGTTGGATTAGGGGTTAAAGCTGTTTTTTCTTCAGATTATGGTGTAATTATTAGGAACTCACCAAAGAAAGTATATAGGGCTACTAATTGAGCGAGTCCGCTTGTGATTAGTTGACGTTCGACTTAGTTCGACTCAACTCGAAATTCGACATTTAAATATTTGAGTTTGAACTTGAATCCTACGAGTCGAGTTTGAGCAAGGTAGTGTTTGACTCGACTCAACTCGGTTATAACTCAAATTCGACTTAAAATCAACTTGTAACACGACTTAATAATAAAATATAAAAATATACACAATATTAGTTTCCTAATGAAAATATATTTAAAATCATAAATAAATATTATTATTAATTATATACTAAAGGATGGTGGTGATGGGGGTATTTTGTTTCATATTTTTTTATTTTTTTATTAAATTCGGATTGTCCCTGTAATCGAACGGTCCAAATTAAAATTTGAGACAAAAATATTATCTGCCCCTGTTAAGATAATATATATATATATATATATATATATAAAAGTTTTGTTGTAACTAGTTATATTTATTTATATATAATAAAATATCAAAGTAGTATTATAGTTCACTTGGGACAGTCTTAAGATAGAAGAAATTATTAATAATGAAATGCATATCCAACAAAAATGATATTAAATAATACGGTGAGCATGGAAATAAAAGGTTGCTAATTGAGCTTTTATTTTCGACTTTATAATTGAGCAGTTTTAAGCTCAACAAAATTAAACAATCATTTAACAACCTTAGAAGTATAAACACAAAAAAAGGGTAAAATAGAAAAAAATAGATTTAAAAAAGAGGATAAATTAGAGAAGAAAATTCCCAATACCGAGGCCAGATTATGATATGGGCTCTAAATATAGAGCGATTAAATATGTTTGTTCTTGCACAAATAATTTTTATCTAAAATGTAATTGTGATCAAAGCTGGGAGGATGAAGTATTATGCAAGTCGACAATGACAGCTTACAACGCAAGTGAATATCCCCACCGTGACAGCCACGTCCAATGCATGCAGAACAAAACTCTTGTTCATTCGTGTCAAACAGGACTAACTCTATCTATTTAATCTCAAACATTGAATCAATAGAACACCACGTGCTCGAACTACAGATGAACTGCAGTGAAACTGCACTAACAAAACGATTCATCTCCCAAACAGGTTTTCAGCGGTGAAAAATCTTCGAAGTTGGAAATTAATGAATATAATATATAGAAAAATAATATCCGAAAATAAGATTAAAAAATAGAGATTTAAAGTAAAAATTTCTTATTTTATCGAGAATTAAAAATTACGAAATAATAAATAATTTATTATTTCAACTAAATATTATAGTCATTATCAAATATATAAAAATATATAAAAAAATTATTCACTCAACTTAGTTAATAATATTTTTTTATTTTTTATTATTTTTATATTTATTATTATTATTATTTAAAACACGACAAATAAGTTTATATACATAAAAATATTTTATGACACTTCATCTTTAATAATATAACAAACAGTTACTTCAATTTATACCAAAAATTTCTTTCGTATTATAAGAGGTAGGTGTGGTTAAATATTTATAATTATAAATATTACCGATTTCTTATATTTTATTTGCTCCTTCCTAGAAAACGGAGCTAGAGGGGACGACTATCTGATCGGATTGGGGAGCTATGATATGACAAGTCCCGCAGCGGATGTTAGCATGCTGGGCTACGCCAACATGCCACAGAACGCCGCCGGCATACACTTTCGGCTTCGGGCGCGAGCATTCGATGTCGCAGAACGCCAAGGTGGTGCAAGATTTGCATTTGTGAACTTGGACGCCGGCATAGCTTCCCAGCTGGTAACCATCAAAGTTCTTGAGAGGCTCAAAACAAGGCAAGTCAGTGGCCAGCACTTTTGATAAGTTGAAGTTAGAGTGGTTTGATTTGTTGGTGATCGCATTTAGGTTTGGAGACGTCTACAACGAAGAGGGTGTTGCAATTAGTGGAACTCACACTCATGCAGGGCCGGGTGGATATTTTCAGTATGTGGTCTATTCCATCACTTCTTTGGGGTTTGTTCAACAATCCTTTGATGAAATTGTTACTGCGGTCGAGCAATGTATATAGTCCAGGCTCATAGCAATCTCAAGCCCGGTTCCATTTTCATCAACACAGGTGTGTTAAGAGTGATTCATATCATAATTTGTACCATGTGTAGGCGTTCATTGTTTCTTGTAACAGGGGATGTGGAGAATGCAGGCATAAACAGAAGTCCAAGTGCATATTTGTTCAATCCAGAAGAGGAGAGATCTCGTTACTCTGCCAATGTTGATACGCAACGACTCTTTTCAAATTTGTGGACAGTGGAAGCGGGAAGAGCATTGGTGCATTCAATTGGTTTGCAACACACGGGACGTCCATGAGCAGGGACAACAAGCTTATCGGTGGCGACAACAAGGGCGGCAGCAAGGTTTTTTGAAGACTGTTTCAAATCAACAAACACCAATCACTATTCATCTCAAACACATTCAATAAGAGGTGGCATTGGAACCTTAACAGGACATCTAATGAGCCTTCCCTTCATGGCACTAATTGTGGAAATGGTGTAAATTAATGGTGTTAGTATGTACTGAAAAAAATGCGTTTAATGGGAACAGAGAAGAGTGAAAAAAGCTTGATTGAAGTGGCCAAGAGGATAGAAGCCACAGGAGGACAGCCTTGTGGACAAAATACTAGTCAGGAGTACAAAATGAGGAAAGTTGATGGTAATTCTCAATTTGTGAATCCTTTGTGCCAGTCTAATGTGGGAGATGTGAGTCCAAATGTTCTTGGGGCTTTTCGCATTGACACCGGCAAGCCTTGTGATTTTAAACACTCTTCAGGCAATGGCAATGATCAGCTTTGCTAAGAACATTTTGCTCGACACGGGAGAAATGTTTGAACCATATCAATGGGCGGTAACTATCATCTCCAAATCAGGTTACAACAATCTCAATGCCCAACTCCATTTAATTCCTTGTGACTTAATTTTATCAACTATTTTGCAGCCTTCCATTCTTCCAATCCAGATTCTAAGGATAGGCAAACTAATCGTTCTTTCAGTACCAGGAGGTCACTTGGGATATCAATGGTCAGTTTTTCATGTACTTTATGGGATAAAAAGAACTATACAAGTTCATGAACTGCTTAACAGAGTTAACAACCATGGCTGGGAGGAGATTAAGAGAAGCAGTAAAAGAGACACTGATCAGCCAAGGAGGTGGAGAATTCAACGATGATACCCATGCTGTTATTGCTGGCCTCTAACACTTTTTCTCAATATGTGGCCACCGTTGAGGAGTATAAACAACAAAGATATGAGGTAGTTCTTCACCATGTATTTCCCATACATCTTGTAACATCTTCAACATCCGTCCAAAAATTGCATAAAATTCTGAATGAAATATTCAATAGATTGAGTAATGTTCAAGTGATAAAAATTTATGTAGGCAGCATCAACATTATATGGTCCCCATGCATTATCAGCCTATAGCCAAGAATTCAAGAGGTTGAAACTGCAATGGCTAAAGGAGAGCAACACACGACCAAGAAGCCATCACCACCAGACCTCATCCCTTCTCATCAGTCTTCTTCTCGAACCTTTGTGGGACAAAGTCTCCCCTGCTAAGAAGTTTGGTGACGCAAAAATAGATGTCGGGCAAGACACATTTGCCAGAGGTGAGAAGTCAGTGCTACATTCTGGAGTGCAAACCCAAGGAATGACCTCTTGACAGAGGGAACATTTGCCGTGATGATGTTGGAGGGAGAAAGGTCGGTGCCGGCCTATGACGATAAGTGGGGAAAGGATAATCGCAGCTTTTATGACTATGGGCTAGCTACAATAGAACGGGAGATGCCAAAGATTGCTGCTTCTGGGCTTAGGCTAAGACACTTTGGTGCAGCCAAGAAGTCCTTAAATTCCCCATCCAAGTTCTTCACAGGAGCATCTAGTGGCTTTGCTGTCTTGAAAAATATGTTCATCAACTTTGCATAACCAAAAAGATTGTCTGATCGAGAACTGTTGACATTGTTGCAGAGCATGTGCGATTGATCTTTGCCTTAAATCGAGCAACATGACTCATGTCGTATGGGAAAGAATAAGGCTATCTTGGTTCCTTGGACCATGTGAGTTGTTCTTACACTAGCACTTTTGGCTCTTGAAAGTGGCTGTGTAGTATTTTTGCGATTTGTGTAAGAGAATCATCCACCATTTTTTACCACCTTAACCTCACTGTGCTTTTGAATAATTCAATGTGTATGTATAATATACTATCATCTAGCACAACGATTTATTATAACTGTCAATCGATCTAAGCTAGGGCTGCAAGTGGTGCAAGTTCAACCGATTTACCGTTTCACCAATCGTTTCGATTTAAATTGAAATAAAATAATGAAGTTTTTTTTTACCCTTTAAGAAATGGTAAAATAAAGTGGTGGATTAACCACACTGATTTTATTTTGAAACAAAAGTGACAGAAGCTTTTACCTCTATCATTTTACCAATTTTATCATTTTATTTGTTTTTAAAAATAAAAAAATATAATTATATTAATTCATATGAATAAAAAGTAGTAGTATTAATATATTTAATTACAATTTATATTATTATATTATTTTAAAACTTAGATTAATATAAATATTTTATCTAAATGATACCAAGTTTATAATTTTGACAAGGATTTTGCATTACAAAAGATTTTTATATTTTAAATTAAAATTTATCAATAGTTAATTGCTTATCATCAATCAAAGTGGTCCAAACTCGATTATAATAAACGGTTTAAAGAACAAGGGTACACAACTTGCACTGGTATTTACCATTGATAAACTCGCTCGTAGAGGCGAGATATATACCACCTAAAACCTGGAAAAACAGCCACATGTAACAGCCGCTTTAATTTGGTCATCTTTTAGAAATTAAGACACGTCAATGCACAAGCATTTTTGTGGACTGGACAAGCACTGTTGGTCAATTATTGGGGGTCTTCGTCTTCTAGCTGAAGGAGGAAGTTAGTTTTGTGATGACACAAAACAGAGCTTTTGCTAGGTAGAAAAGAAAGAATATAGAATGGCATAGAGATGTAGCTTGACTTGCCAAGATGGTTTTGATCTCAAGCTTGAGGGTAGATATCAGCTCGCCGAGAGTGCGCTTCTTGAAGTATTTCTATGCCTGGCGAGTCAGCTTGTTTTTAATAGGCAAAATTTCATGTAGTCTCTTTGCTCTTATATATCTTCCATTCAAGCTCTACAATTGACATGTTGCAGAAGTCGCAAGTCAGATGTTCTGAGCCATGTTTTAGACTTGTGTTATTGATCAACTTGAAAACAACATAGCAAAATTGTTCAAATTCATGACTTGTATGAACTGAGATTTTGGTTAATAAATAAATAATAATTAGCCCCTTAAAATGCACCTGTAACTTATTGGTGCAAATTATGATTTTCTCGATGTTAAATATGGCAGGTGTACTCGTGAGCAGCCGTTTTGCCAATTACTCGATAACAGGCGTGTACATGGATTTCCTTGCGGGCAAATGGAATAGTCCCATCCACGCAGCTGCCATGGTCATAAATCTCAAGGAAGCACTCACTTCTTTGTTCTCCATTGTTGGCGCCAATTATGCTACACATGCAGCATTTGGCCGCTACCATGCTGTTGGCCTCTCTTTGCTCTCCTTCATAACCGGGAGATCATTCTTTTCTGTACTTACCCATAGACAGCCATTGACCTTTTTTTTTATTTATTACAACAAATTAAAATAAGAATGTGTGCAGGGACTTGGGCTATGTGCGTTTGCAGCCTCAAACAAAGTTCCAAGGCGACCAAGCATTGCCTTGTTTTGCCCATCATTGATAGTCACAGTTGTTGGAGAGGGTGTGCAAAAGCACACACTGTTCGATTTCGGTCACGACGATTTCAAGAATCATATCAAAGACGAAATGAAGGCTAAGTTGCCAGCTCGTATATGGTGGCGTGCGGGGAGGCTAGCAGGAACAGATGGTGGCCTTATCGCCTCTACCTTCCTAGACGAACTTGGCCCGAAGTGGATGAAGGATTTTTGGTGGGTGTCTGGAGCCATCCTTCCGCTGGCTTGACGGTGCTTACTTCCATAATCTACATCCTCGGCAATCTCCATTTTTTAAAGGCGCTAGAAATGATGAAGTTAAGAGCCCCATAATCGACGTCCTAAAGTGGTCGTTACAGCAATCAGGAAGAGGCACCTTCCTTATGCCAAAGATCCTAGCTCGATCTACCAAGATAGGAGGTAACATAATCTGAATTTCTCTTTACGTTTTCTATTTGACGCATGAGTTATAGTACACCTGCCTTGTATAATCTTGATCCTGATAATGATAATGCTTCACTTGATGAAATGCATATATAGTCCGAACAATATTTCAGCAACCGCAAATGAACTGCACAAGCAATTACTCTGCCCATGAGAATATTAGTAGCAATAAGACACAGAGAGAAGCAATTCGAACGACAGAGGAAACTGAGATTGTGATCGAGGAGAAAAACCAATATGTGAGACAAGGATTGAGATGTGATCATGCACCAGGTCTTTGTAGTTTAAGGCGAGTTTGTTTCTTCCCACTTTTTTATTCTTTTTTTCTTATATTTCTATCTGTAAATAGAATGCAAATTCATAATAGTCATTAATCCTCATATATTTGCTTGGAAAATTAAACAGGTGGCTGGAAAAAACTTCCATAATAGAGTCACCGGCTCTAATTGATGCCCATGAAAGACAATGGAAGTTGTGCTCTTGGACCAATGCTGAGAATGCAGAACTGGTTTTTCTGATGTTCCAAGTTGTTAACGCCATAGGAGACGCCTTCTTCTTCGAGCAAGGAGACGCCCTGCAATCCAACATTTCCAATGTGGACGTATCAGTGGCAATCCTGTTGACTGTCCTGGATGGATCCCGACTATTCATTGGCAAGCTCCTCAACGATGGGATCCCTCCATTAGATAGCATTGGGATAGGATTGTTCATCTCCATTGTGTGCTGCGTTGTAGCTGGTGTGGTGGAACTTTGGAGATCACATGTTTATAATCAATTAGAAGAAACAATGTCCATTTTCTGGCTAGTTTCTCAATGTTTTCTGCTAGGGGCAGCAGGTGGGCTTGCCGAAGATGGAAATTCAGATTTTTTTGACACGAGAGTCCGTCACGAATTGAGAGTTTGCTACCGTCTTACTTCTGAGAGTGTGAAGCTAGCAGGTCGCCTTCTCAACTCCCTCCCCGTACCGGCCATCCATTTTTAGTAGGTTTGGATTGGGTTGTCTCCATAAAACTAAAATTTTGTAGATTTGTTTCGTGTGAAAAAGATAAAAAACAACCACAAACATTTTTCTTTTTGGCGGAGAAAAATGATGACGAGGATAAGCGAAAATTTGTAGATCGAAGAAAGGTAAATATTTTGTTGAGATTCGCTTACAATGGTAACATCGCTAAGTTTTTAATCTGTTATTCTCTATTTTCTTTCTTTGTAGTTAATATCAATTATATAGAAATTATAATAAATTTGCATTAAGGAGTTTGTTTTCCCGTCAATTTTTTATGTTTTAAGTTGTGATATAGGAAATTTGATCTTGATAACTTGCCCCATAGTTTTTTTCCAAATTTGGGTTTTCTACATAAAATTTGGTTTATCCATATTGAAAAGTGTTTCTTTTTTGATTGGTTCGGTGTGTTTATTTTGTTTAGTAATTCTCGTCTTTTTCAGTTAAAATAAAATTTTTATTTTGTTAATCCTAACAGTTTGGACGTGGGCATCGCTGGATTGGGGACAACATAAATACTAGTCAGCTTCATATCTTGTACTTCATGATCGCCGGGATGAGTACCGTGAATCTCTTCCTCTACTACGTCGTCTGCAGGAAATATGGTCATCAGCTCCCAAAAATTTTTCCGCAATTAAGAAACCGAAGGAGGACCAGGGTGCATTGCCTGTGTATCAAGGCAACAAGAAAGATAATCCAAATCCAGGAGAAGATGATTCAGACACCGAAAGAAAAGAAGGTGATTAATCTCACTATTGAGTTACCAATTGCACTTCTCCTAAAAGCTTTAATTATGCAATAACACTACCCCGTTTTTTTGTTTTTGCGGCTTTAAATTAGTAGATCAATCATTCATTTGTATTTAAAATCTTAACAGATACTATTTATGAAAGTAAGTTGGAGGGAGACGACTTAATTTTGCATTATACTCAATTAGTATTTATATGCTTGAAATAATTAATGGGTCTGAGCATCTTCCACACATGATAATTAAGGGTCGGCTGAAAGACAAGTAAAAATTATGGGCTAGCTCCGATAGAACGGGAGATACCAAAGATTGCTGCTGTTGGGGTATGTGACATTTTCGGTGCAGCCAAAATATCAGTGGATTCCACGTCCCAAGTTATTCACCGGGGCATCAAGCGTCCTGGCTGGCTCTTGCAACGATGTCCATCAACTTTGCGTAACATAAAATTATAATTCTCTTTTAAAGATATATCCTACTTGAATGAAAAAATACATTATAATTATTTTATCTTCTTTATTTTATCTTTTAAAAAATAATTAAACAAATTTTTATTAGTAAGAAATTAGTAGTTGAGGTTAACTGGGTTTGAACCCATAAATTTCTATCACGAAAGATGTTTTAAAAAATTGAGATTAGTGAAATTTGAACTTATAACCCTTTATAGAACTATTTTTAATTGTTTTAAAAAATTTTCTTGTAGGCTGATTCTCTACGTTTAATTTTAGGTTAGTATTGAATTTTCCTTTTATTTATAAAAATAGATAAAGGTTCCCGTGGCACTATTACACTATGCAAGTTGTTTTGAAAGTTTGCCTTTTGCTCTTTTTTCTTTTTCAAAGCAATCTTTCCAGCTCTTGAGTGTAAGGTGTTTGCAATTTATGTATGTACCATATACAAGAGAGATTTTTCCATGATTCTTGGCCACTTTAACCTCATATCGACCTTTCAAATAGTTCAACGTGTGTATAATCAGTTGATGCTATGATTGGCAAGCAGTAAGCACCCATCGTCAAAGTTGGGAACAAGGGCATGCGATATGTTTGCCATGGATAAGCTCGCTCAGAAAGAAGACACCGCTAAAAGCTTGAAACAGATTATGTTGGGTGGGAAATTGGGTCTCTTACAAGGACGGCACTAATCTACAAATGGCAAACAATTTACTTTTGAAGATGCTTGCAACACTCAGCCAAGCATAGTAAAACCGCTTTTAAGACATGTCGCTGCACAATCATTTTTTGGTGGGACTGGCCAAGCACTCTGTTGGTTACAATTGCAACGGCAGATACTTGAAGAATTTAAGCTGTCAATTATTGGGCCTTCATCGTCTCGCTGAAAAAGGGAGTTGGTCTTGGTGATGACACGAAGCAGACCATATGTAGGCAGGCAAGAAAGTTTGGAATATACAATGGCATAGAGATGTAGCTTGACTTGCAAAGATGGCTTTCTCGAGGGTAGAGTTCAGCTCACTGAGAGTGCGCTACTTGAAGTATTTCTACGCGTGGCGAGTCAGTTTGTTTTTAATAGGTAATCTGATCATCTACTCTTTCTTCCTATTTATCTCTTATTCATTATTCAAGCTCTAAGAACAGTTATGTTGCAAAAGTTGCAAGCCATGTTTTAGACTTATGTTCTAGTTGATCAACTGCGAAACAGCATAGCAAATTGTTCAAAGTCAAGACTTGCATGAGTGGAGATAGCTTAATAAATAATAATAACCACGTAAATTAAATGCATCTGTAACTTGATGGAATTCTGATGCTCACCTGTGAATGGCAGGCCTACCTGTGTGCAGCCGTTTTGCCAACTACTTAATAACAGGGGTCTACATGAATTTCATGGCTGAAGAATGGGAAACTCCCATCTACGAAGCTGCCATGGCCATAAATCTCAAGGAAGCACTCACTTCTTCGTTCTCCATTGTTGGCGCCACTTATGCTACACATGCCGTGTTTGGCCGCTACCATGCCATCCGCCGCTCTTTGATCCCCTTTATTACCGTGAGATCACATATTTCTTTGTATCTGACTCTCCATTAATTACCAGTAGAAAGTTTTGCGTGGAATTGATCTTCTCATTTTCTTATAACAAAAGATGAACATGTGTAGGGACTTGGGCTATTTTCGTTCGCAGCAACAAAAATAGCTCACAGGCGACCAAGCATTGCTTTGTTTTGCTTGTCCGTGTTGCTCACTGCTATTGGAGAGGGTATGCAAAAGCACACGCTCTTTGATTTCGGATACGACCAATTTAAGTATCAAATGGAAGACGTAAAGAAGGCAAAACTGCAAGTTCATATATGGTGGAATGCCGGGCGGCTACTAGGAACAGTTGGCGGCCTTATCGCCTCTACCTTCATCGACGACTATCTTCCGAAATCAATGCAAAACTACAGTTGGTGGGTGTTTGGAGGCATCCTTTCTACAGGCTTGGCGGTGCTTACTTCCATAATCTACATACTCGGCAATCTCTCGTTTCATAAAACTAGAAGTAGAGTAAAGAGCCCTATACTCGACGTTCTAAAAGTGATCGTCGCCGCAATCAGGAAGAGGCACCTTCCTTATGTCACAGATCCTAGCTTGATCTACGATCAAGAGAGGTATATATAATATAACATGCATAAAATATTTTAGAGTACTCGTTATAATCCTTGACTTGATAGTACTAATGCATTAATGATTGATCAAATGGATAGAAACCCAGCAACTGAGTTGCCACAAATGATGTGCACAAGCGATGAAACACAGAGAGAAGCAATTCAAACAACAAGTCAGGGAAACCAATTTGATCCTGCATCGTCTCATAAAAGATTAAAGTGAGTTTCTTTAGTTGGATTTTGGACGTATAAATACAAGTATATAATTGTATCATATGCTATTATTAAGTTTTGGCATAAATTAAATTGATTTATTAAAGTTAAGGTTAATGAGTTATTAATATTTAAGATAAATATGGGGAGATACCACATATTTAAGATGAGTACGAATAAATATGTGTAGATACCGTTTTTGTAATCTCCAATTTATGATGGGTTAAATTGGAATTACGAAAGATAAGGATAGATACGGTTATAAGAATAAATACGGTTATGGTCCCCAAATTCGCACCGTAGTTTTTCTTTTTGGTATCGCATCATCCAGAAACTTTGGCTTTTGAGAACAGGTGCTGAATTTAGAAGATGAAAACCTTAAAAGTTAACAATCGTTTTGGTATTATGGATTTAGGTACGCTTCCATTATTAAATTTTATTTTCTTGATGATTTAATCTGAAGAAGGTTATATTGAAGATGATTTAATCTGAAGAATTATTAAAGTTAACAGGTGGTATCAGATCCTCTTCATATTAGATCATAAGGATTAATTTGATTTGTGTTTATTTATTTATTTATTTAATAAGTCAATCATCCACTTTGGTATCTTATTAAACAAAAGGGCGATATTGTTTGTTCTTTGGTCAAATAATTTCGATCTTTGGGAATTATTCTTTTATTTATCACTTCTGTCTACGAGAACAAATTGATATGGTCTTCAACCCATTGGGAGTAACCCTAAATTTATCACTGTCAATGGGTAAAAAAATACAAGAAATTGGATATCGGATATTTGTTCTCAAATCAATATACTCTTTTGGTAAAATATCAAATGAGGAAAATAAAGTTACAAAATAAAAAAAGGTTATAATTTTAGAAATTTCCAAATAAAGATATTTTTATAATTTTTTCAATTTTATGTTTGGGATTAATAAATTCAAATTATAGTTTAGTTATGATTAATATTTTAAAATTTATTAAGGACTACAATATGCTGCCAAAGTAGCCTCTTTTGTAAAAAATAATTTATTTTAAAATATTAAGATGATTGTGGGTATATGATTCATGTGAATATTAATCGACACAAAGGAAGGTTAATATTTGACAGAATTATATATTCATTTGTAGTAATAACTACGAGATAATCATTAAGCTTCCATGTGGATAATAAATCGGCCCAAAGGAAGGTTTATTATTTGACAGGATTTATTGTCCATATTTGATAACTACACTGAGAGTACCACTTATAAATTAATATTTTTATCCAAAGACTAAATATAAATGTTGTACTAGGTATCTGTTGATGAGATTAACCATTGTTTAAATTATTAATCTTATTATGGGCATGTTGTTTTGTTCTATGGATTCAGTTAATCAATCTGCTTTCAGTTCCAATGCTTAAAGATAATTTTAAGGATTAGAAAGAAAGCGTGATGATCATTCTTGGCCATATGGATCTTGACCTTACTTTAAGGACTGAACAACGTGCTTCTCTTATGGACATAAATTCCATTAAGGAAAAACGGGACATTGAGAAGCGAGAACGTTCAGATCGCATGAGTCTTATGATCATGAAGTGTGGGATTCCAGAGACCTTTAGGGGGCATATGTCTGAGAAGGTTACTACAGCCAGTGAGTTTATTAAAGAAATTGAAAAGCATTTTGTAAAAAATGATAAGGCTGAAACAAGTATGTTTTTATCAAACTTGATTTTAATAAAGTTTAAAGGCAAATATTACTCAAAACAAGCATAAAAAAGTACATCTTAGAGATGTCAAATATTACTTCAAAACTAAAAGCACTAAGGTTAGAGCTATCTGAAGATTTGTTCGTGGATGTAGTTTTAATTTCTCTTCTGGCACAATTCAATTAATTCAAGGTTAGTTATAACTGTCAAAGGGAAAAATGAATTTTTAATGAGCTCATTTCTTTTGGGATCGCTCTCGATGTATACTTGGATTATCACAAAAGGCCTATATAGAAAAAGTGCTTAAGAGATTTGACATGCAAGGTTATAAATTAGGAGATACCCCTATTTCTGAAGGAGATAAATCCAGTCTCAATCAATACCCTAAAAATGACATAGAAGGAAAGGAAATGCAAAAGATTCCCTATGCTTCAGCAGTAGAAAGTCTTATGTATGCTCAAGTATGTGCGCGTCTAGATATTGCATATATTGTTAGAATGTTGGGTAGATATTTAAGTAATCCGAGATTTGGATCATTGGAAGCAGCTAATAAAGGCATAAGGTATCTTCAGAGAACAAAACATTACATGGCTTACATGTCAGAAGTCAGATCAACTTGAGATCATTAGGTATTCTGATTTTGATTTTGGTGGATGTTAAGCTATGTCTACGTACTTGCTTGAGGAGATATTTCTTGGAGGAGTGCTAAGCAGACACTCATAACTTCTTCCACCATGACAGCTGAATTCATAATTTGTTATGAGGCATCCAATCAGGGAATATAGTTGTAGAATTTTGTCACATGGTTGCGCATTATTGATAATATTGAAAGACCACTTAAGTTATTTTGTGACAATTAGTCTGCAGTATTATATTCAAATAACAATAGGAGCTCATCTAAATTAAAATATATAGAGATTAAGTTCCTTGTTGTGAAAGAAAGAATTCAGAGTGATAAAATTTTTATAAAACATATTGGGACAAACTCCATGGTTGCGGATCTACTTACTAAAAGTTTACCGCCAAAGGTCTTTCATGAGCATGTTGCTCATCTGGGTATTGTATTGTTTGATGATATATTACTTTAGTGGGAGTTTGTATTGAATTGCAGTATTTGGTTTATGTTTCACTCTTTTACTCTATTTTGGTGATCTCATAAGGTTGGACCAATGGAAAATAGACATGTTTAGATTAAATTGCATGTAATTTTCATTCTACACGTCCATACTTGATCTATGTCATTTAATTATGTTGATGTATGTGTCCATGAATGGGTTTAGTTACGATAAATGTAACAAAAATCGTTTTGATCCTATATTAACATTAATTAATGGATGAGATTGTTATTTTGGAATAATAACATATGTTATTTTGGAGTTCATAAGGTAATATACAATTATCTTTATTTATATAGTCTAAGTGGGAGATTGTTGGATTTTGGACGTATATATACAAGTATATAATTGTATCATATGCAATTATTAAGGTTTAGTTCTAAATTAAATTGATCTATTAAAGTTAAGATTAATGGGCCATTAATATTTAAAATAAATATATGGAGATATATATATATATATATATATATAAGATGAGTATGGATAAATATGTGTGAATACCGTTTTCATAATCTCTAATTTATGATGGGTTAATTAGAATTACGAAAGATAAGGATAGATACAGCTATAAGAATAAATACGGTTATGGTCCCCGAATTCGCACCGTAATTTTTCTTTAAACTCTGGTTTTGGAGAACTGCTGCTGAATTTGGAAGATCAAAATCTAAAGAAGTTAAGAATCGTTTTGGTATTATGGATTTAGGTACGCTCCGGTATTAAATTTTATTTTCTTGATGATTTAATCTGAAGAAGGTTTTATTGATGATGGTTTTATCATCTGTATAATTTAGTTAAAAGTTAAAGTTTTTATTCAACATCTTTGTGTCTAGTTTCTATCTTCATACATAATAATGCAACAAATATATATGATCAAACAGGTTTCTTGAAAAGGCTTCCATCATAGAGTCAAAAGCTCGACTTGATAACCTTCACGAAAATAGTGAATGGAGGTTGTGCTCTTTAACCAAAGTTAAGAATGCTCAGTTGGTTCTTCGGTTGCTGCCCTTGTGGTCAACTTTTATCATGTTCCAAGTTTTTATAGCCATGGGTGACACCTTCTTCCTGGATCAAGGGAGCGTCCGGCCACTCTACATTTGTATTGACAATCGTAAAGTAGATATAACGGTGGCAATCCTCTTGGCTGCTCAGGATGGATCCCAACTTCTCATTGGCCAAGTCATCCTCCCACTTCTGAAGAAAGTGGACGAGCTCAAAAAAGGATTCCTCCCTTAGTTTGCGTTGGGATAGGATTGTTCATCTCCATTTTGTGCTGCATTGTTGCTGGTATAGTGCAAAAATATCAGAGATTTCACGATACTGATCATGTTGCAAATAGAAAAATAGCTTCATTCTGGCTAGTCCCTCAATGCTTCTTGCTAGGGGCAGCAGCTGGGTTTGCCGAAGATGGAATTTCAGATTTTTTTGACACAAGAGTCCCTCAAGAATTGAGAGTTTGCTACCACCTTACTTCTGAGAGTGTGAAACTAGCAGGTTGCCTTCTCAACTCGCTCCTCCTAGCGGCCGTCCATTTATTCGAGAAGAAAATAATATTAGACTTTATATCTTCTACTTCTTGATTGCTGGGTTGAGTACAGTGAATCTCTTCTTCTACCTCTGCATCTCCGGGAAGGACGGTAGTACCCAAAATCTTCCAATAAGTTCGGTAGATCTGCATGAAAGACCCAATGAGGGCGAAATTGCATTGCCTACGCGTCAAGACGACAAGGTAGATAGCCCTGATCTGACGGACTATGTTTCTGATTGCTGCTCATGTTGTTGAAAACTTGACGGCGTTGATGCTGACAATTGATGCTTTGTTCTGACTTGATCGTGCGTATCTACACATTGTCTCCGCTGTTCAACTCCAAAACTTGGTTAGCCTCTAAGTGTAGAAATACTCGCAGTAACTGTTAGGAATGTATAAGTGAGTGTGATGTTTGGAATGTACAAGGGAGGGTACTTCTATAAATACCTTTGAATTTCAAAATTAGGAATGTTGAAAATCTTGCTCGTCAAGTTATGTAAATATAAAACCCTCCTCTCGATCGCTGTAATAACTTTTTCTTTTAATGAAAGTTAAATTCTTCTCACTAACACCCAAGGGCTGCGAGGAGTTGTATTTTATTTATTTATTCATTATACTTATAATTAAGTATCTTAATTTTTTTTACTCTATAAGTTAATTATAATTAATGACCATCTTTTTTATATTATATATCAACCTGTTACCAAATTTAAATCTATTATTTACTAAGATATATCATATTAAATTAAAATTATATTATAATTTAATTAAATTCATGTATACTATATCATTTTTTAAATAGATACTTTTTGAAAAATATATTCCTTTATAATATTTTTCAAAATATAAGCGTGAGTCCCACATTACCCATTCTACTTGATTTATTGCATTTTTAAATTATATTTTAAAAAAGCTAATATCTTAAAATTATAATGATTAATATGTTTGTTAAAATTCGATTAACCCTACTTAAAGCGATTCACTATGTTTAAATTTTATACATTTCAAAAAATTTGAATCAAATTATAATAAAATCTAACTCAATTTCAAATTTGATTATATATTTTCTTTCTAAGCTTTGGTAGAAATATGTATATTAGTTAAATGGCCACTCAACTATAAATCTTATTAATATTATAATATATATATATATATATATAAAAATAATATGTTCTAATTAAATTAAAAGTTAGATAGTTAAATTTTAAATCCTAAATTTTAATTCAAACTAGGTTGATACTACCCGTGCGCTGCGCGGGTTGTTCTTTAATTGAGATGGTTTATAAAATTAAATTATTTAAGTTATAATTTTTATTAAATTATATATCTTATTCAATTTAGTTATTTTCAATTCTAATCATTGCTTTTTTCAGACTTAATCACATTTAAGATTTTTTTTTGTGTGTGGCAAATTCAATCCTTTATTTACCAATTGTAATGGGAAGGTTCTAATTTTGCAACCTAGTGACCTCGGTTGATCTAGAAAAAAACATAAAAACCAAAAAAAAAACCTACCAACTTTATCCATCTCCTTTTTATAGGGTCGTTTTATAAAAAAGTCATGAAACTTGATGAAACTTTCCAGGTTAGGTCTTTTAATTATACCAAACATATTCTTAAAATAAGTCTCCATCATATTCAAAAGGATTAAAATCCGAAATTATATAGTACTTAACTTGCTCCAAACATTGTATTTTCAGGTCAATATCAAGGGAACTTCCCATTATAATTTTCTCATATCAAAATATATAGAAAAACACCTAAGAATACTAAAAATTCAATCTTCACCGCAATTTTGTACACAGTTTGATGATCGAAACAAATATACCATATATTGGCTTAAATTCGATATAATAATTGTTATGTTATCAATGATTATGATAGGCTTTCTTATTATATGAATATATATTAAATCCTAGTTTTTCTATATAAATATATACCTATTATATGAGAACACAAAATGGCAACTATATTTAAACTCTCAACTTACCATAATTATATGTATTTAGATGGAAATATATTTAAATTTTTAATCCTTAATTTTTAATTCATCTAATTTTCCTAGCTTTAGCTTTTCTAATTTACCTATAATATTAGACTTTCTTATTTTATTAAAAATATCTAATTTTCCCACATTTCCTATAATATTAGGCGCTCCTATTTTATTAGAACACCTAATTTTCATAGTTTTCTTATATTAGGCTTTCATATTTTATAAGAATACCTAGTTTCCCTAATTTTAGTTTTTCTAGCCTTTCATATTCCTAATTTTCTTAGTATTTGTTTTCCTAATTTTCTTTTAATATATAGATTTTTTTATTTTATAAGAATACATGATGATATATTAAACTATTCACTTGGCATAATATCCACTTGTCCCCGTGTTATTAGATAGATAAGATATATATATTAGAATATCTAATTTTCCTAATTTTATTTTTTTATGATTTCCTATTCTTAATTTTCTTAGTTTTTTTTCTTTTATTTTATAGTATATATAGAATTTCTTACTTCGTAAGAGCATTTGATGATGTATTTAATTATTCGCTTAGCATAATATTTACTTACTATTAGATAGATTAGTAGATATGATGGATTTCCCGCTGACCGAGAGAAACGGGTCTGACCGAGAGAGGCAGACCCGAATCTACTTTGCGTATAACAGATCGCCGGAGAAGAGAGCAGAGATCGGAGCATGGCGTCGCCGCCGGAGAAGAAGCCGGCCATGGCGGCGCCGCCGTCGGAGAAGAAGGCCGGAAGGGGGCCGCGTCTATGCTGTGTTTGCGATCAGAAGCGCGCCGTTCTCATGAGGCCCAAAAACAAGAAGCAGGTTTGATTTATACCGCCAACTGCTCCGTAAATTTATTCCGAGTCTGCAATTCTTCTCTGATTGGATCAAAAGATTCTGAATTTTGAGGTTTCTTGAGGTTTTTATCTGTTTATCTTGTGTTTGTTTTGATCAAAGATGCTTGCTTCTGATGCGTTTTAGATGTGCAAGGAATGCTTTTGTACGGCCTTTGAGGACGAGATTCACCAGGTTATCGTGTCTAACCAGCTTTTTAAGCCTGGGGAGCGTGTGGCCATTGGAGCTTCGGGTGGGAAAGGTGAAGAGAAGGAATTTTTTCAGCTATTCACCTTGTTTTTGTTTATCTATTTGGTTTTTCGACTAGTTTGTAACTTTTATTATATATAATTCGTTGCAATAATTACGGAAAATTTGGTGTAGCCTTTTACATTGTTCTGCTAAACAGTTAGTAGTTTTTTGCACCTATTTTTGTTTTGGAGATTGGTTTGAGAATACTTCCAGTAGATGAGTTATAAAGTAGATTTTATCGGAAATTGAATTGTGGGTTTTTGATTATGATATTGTGTAGTGTTGTAGAAAGAAATAAACAAAGGCATGTAGGTGAAAGTACACTATGTAGCTTGAAAGAAATGGTCTGATACTTGTTGAGTCAGGTCGATTTTTTAACATTGCCAGCAAAAATTGGTGGTCAAACTTGTGCTTTTTTTCATGATCAATTGATTTGAAACTCACTTGTTGAGTTCCAAAGGTAACGTGCAAACAAAAGTAAAGCCTCTTTCTAGGTGATTGGTCGGTTGCTTTCTTAATTTAATGGTCAGATTACATTTTTTAGGATTTTGGTTGCATCTATGGAACAACTTAATATACCTTCTAGTGAAGGTTTGGCGGTCCGTGTGCAGAATAATGAAATTGTGTTATTTGTTTCCTGTTATTTAATCTTAAAGAGGGTAACTGTAGAATTATTCAAATTAGTCTGATATGAATCCTGCTGTCAGGAAATGGGTTATTTTGTTGAAAATACGAGTTATTCACCTTTTATTTTTGTTGTAAGACTTCTAGTTACTTGTAGTGATAAGGTATCATGTTTGTATTGCAGATTCTACTGTACTGGCATATGTTTTATCAGAACTGAATCGTCGTCACAATTATGGGCTTGATCTTTATCTACTTTCTGTTGATGAGGGAATAACAGGCTACAGGGATGACTCCCTTGAAACTGTAAAGAGAAATGAAATACAGGTGATTGTTTCCATGATTGCTAGTCCACTCTTCCATATTACACGTGAAAAACTCTTAATAGAACATGAATTTTTTCTATAAGCAAGTGTCTAAGTTTTGGAGTATAGTCAACGAATTAAATCTATGTTATTGTTCTATAAAATAGAAAAATTCACTGGAAATTTTCATTTGTCACAATTCAAGTTACTTAATTTCTTTTCTCATTGTGTACACCTGATATATGTGTGTCCTTTTTAGAAGTTGATCAACTCGAATTTGGAATTTCATGTCTAGGACAGACAGCATGTCTGATCTTACAGGAAGTTACCAATTAGAAAAAGGATTTTTATATTCTTAATTGAATCTTAGTTTTTATGTTTATTAGAAAAGTGATGTATGAAATCCGGAAACACCTACTACTAATATGGGCTAATAATATAATTTTTAATATAGACAATTATTTGTATGAAAATTATAATATATTTATCATGGTATCATATGTTTTGAACCTAATCAGCACATCGCGTGGGTATACATTAGCAAATTATTTGAGAGCTAGGATTTTAGGAAAATCACACATTTTTAAAAATTATCCATGTTCATGATCCACTTGGATGTAATTCCTGCATGCTCTTAGATAGCAAATTATCCTCGCTTTTCTTAAACAGCCATTCCAAGTTGTTAGGTGCCGTGGTTATTTTTATATCAGATGTAACTAGAATTGCTTTATTTATGTTGCAAGTTAAACATTTTATTATTTCAGTATGGACTACCATTAAAAATTGTTTCATACAAGCATCTGTATGGTTGGACAATGGATGAGATAGTGAAGGCTATTGGCTTGAAAAATAATTGCACATTTTGTGGCGTGTTCAGGCGGCAGGTTTGGCTTCGGTTCTTTTCATTTTTCTTAAAATATACTGTCGTATTTGTATTATAGTAATTTGTATTTTCTTTCTGCAGGCCCTGGATAGAGGCGCTGCATTGCTGAAAACTGACAAACTTGTTACTGGTCATAATGCAGATGACATGGCAGAAACTGTTTTGCTGAATATATTACGTGGAGACATTGCAAGGTGATTGCAAATTGCTTTAGCAATTGCTCATTTGCATTCCATTCTTATTCTGATGTATGATGCAGACTGAGTAGATGCACAATGATAACAACAGGAGAGGATGGGCCAATTCCAAGATGCAAGCCTTTTAAATATACCTACGAAAAGGAGATTGTTATATATCCTTTCTTTGAATATTAGTCTGTTCTTATAAATCCTTTGATTTAGCATGATGTTAAACAATTTGATATCTTAACTGCATGCACGTATGCATATTTCAAGAGGCTGGACTACTTTTCGACAGAATGTAAGAGTTCAAGATATCCCTTTCTTGTCTAATATGTCCAATGATGGATATCTTTTTTAACTGGTTGAAATATTTTTATATTCTAGCATCTGTTCCTAAAATATAAAACCTTCCTTGGTGGTTCCTGATAGGAAACTTTGATGGCCGTCAATACTATGTAACATCTGGTTATCTTATGATTTTCCAGGCATTTATTCTCCTAATGCATATCGTGGCTTTGCTCGTGAGTTTATTAAGGAACTGGAAACTATCAGGTTTGGCAATTTATTTTGCAATGTCATTTTTGATGTTTTACTTTTGTTGCTGTATTTCGAGGCTAATAAACTGGAACTATCAAGTTCGGCTGAAAGGAAATGAGTGATTTTAGTGGTTGAAAGCCGGGTGTGTAAATTTAGAATATAAATGCATCTCCATAGTTGAAACTGTTCGTATCCTATTGTGTGGTCAATGCCTCGTGTTCTATTGGTATAACATCCATTAACAGTAGGTGGAGTGGTTAGTTGCTTTTCTTTTACACTACTTTATTATTGGTACAAGATGACTTATCTCATCTTGCTTGTTCCAGACCTAGAGCCATACTTGATATCATCACATCTGGAGAGAACTTTCGGATATCGACCTCAACAAAAATGCCTGAGCAAGGCACGTGTGAGCGTTGTGGCTATATTTCTAGTCAGGTACCTTGCATTCAAGAAGACTTCTTTGTTAGTAGATATATCTGATTCTGATTTCTACTGACCACTGTCTGCAACCAAGAAGGCTTCTGCTTAAGCAGATAGTTGCTGATTGTGTTTTCTACTGACCACTGCCTCTAACCATGCGCAGCTTTAAAGGTTGACTACAGAGTATAAGTTGTTTATATTGCAGTCCGCTTGACCAGTTCCGGTAGAGTAGTTTCTAATTTTTGTGGGCTGGGTTGGTGCCCAACTTGAGTAAAGTCAGAAGCTGTTTCTGAAATTGGGAAAACATTGGCTTAATGTTAAGCAACTCTTCTCTGTATGAACTACAACAATTTCTTCATCAGCCTTGATCATTCTCAGCATCTTCTTCGTCACATATTGGTGGCATTTAAAAGCAGATGCTTAATCTTAGCCTTCATATGAACGACCATGTAATCTTTATTTAATATGAAAGTCAAAAAGGTTGAGCGCTTAGGCTGTCTGGTGAAGATCATCATTCTAACTAGGCTAACCATTCATCTATTAAGTTTGATATGAGAAAGCTGAAAGATTGACCACCAATCCTCACTTCCTTGACTGGATCATTTACATTGTGTCCTGCATGTGATTGATGTCCATGTTCAGTCTTGTGTTAAGTATAATATGCATACAAAATAGTAGGCATAAGCTTTTCAGCCAATCTATCAAGCTTAGTTAATTTCAAATTGAGTCACAGGAGCTTGAAGTCGATATTAAGTTGAGTCATGGAGAATTAAGATATCTTGAGTTTGTTTTATGTGATATTATTATTCAAACTTGATAGCAAATAATTATTTATGTAATCTTTTACCTATTTTTTGTATTGCACAATCTGTCAGATTCCTGGTTGAAAAACTACTCTGTTTTTATAGCATATCAATTTGGGCACTATGCTATGGGTTTGCTCATTTGTTGATTGTACGTACTTGCAGAAATGGTGCAAAGCATGTGTTTTATTGGATGGACTCAATCGTGGCTTGCCAAAACAAGGAATCGGGCGTTCGACGGGACTTGTTGACAGTTCAAACAAGGGTAAAGGACGAGAAATATCAAGCACAGGAACAGATCGAACAATACCTGCTAGCAAACCATGTGGTACCCTCCATTTCTAGCAAGTTAGTACGAAGATAATTCTGTATTATGTAATTTGTTCTATGTAGACGTGCCTAAACTTGGTGTTTTAGGTGCAATCCATAAAAAATTAAAAAATTTGCAGTCATTGTATAATTTCCATTGGCAATTCTGAATCATTCTCGTGGGAAGTTAGGTTATGGATAATGTCGACTACTTTCCCGAAGGGATCATCTGCATTCTGCAGGAACTGCTCTCTAGCCATTTGCATCAGGTCTCACACTTGTGTTCACACCCTGATGCTGTTTACTTCCTTTCCTTGATAATGCTAAACGTCTAGCCATTTTGCTCAAACAAAAATCAAAATTCCCGTTGAAAATTGCGACCACAAAATTATCTCATTTATTACTATGTAGCACACTCCGGCTAAGAGCAACATTTGTACCGAGAAAAACATGCTTCTACTCCATGTATGCTTGCAAGTCTAAAACGAAGTATGTAGGTAGTGGAGGATGAAGATATGGGCTTCCGCCGTGATCGCCAGTTATGATCTCAAGCTTCATGATAGGACGAGCAGCGCCGCGCTGAAGGGTAGGTGGTCCTCCGGCAGGACCTCTCCCAGCTTCCACTAGCCCAGGAGCAGCAATTAGCTCCAACAAGAGAAGCACCACTACCGGTATGAGTACCGGCTTCCTTCTGCCATCTTTGAAGATCGCTCATACAGTAGTTGCGACTATTTTATGTGATCTGTGTCAGGTTATTATATTATATATATGCACACCCACAATAAGGGTTGTCCTTGAGGACAAAAAAACGTGGTCTTCTTGCAAGAGCACTGGGGATAATGGTATGCATATTTACTCATCGTATACTGCACGGAGCTTCAGCAGAACTTCAAGTCTTTAGCTTGTTAATGTGATTCAAGATAAGGTGGTTGATATGTGCATTGCGTTTTGACCGGCGACGCGGTGTAGGCGGTTCTTCTCGGTTACTCTCCGTCTTCGTATATCTATTTATGAGGAGGACCAAGTTTGGTCTTGGTAGGGCTAATTTTTCAAGTTTCAGAGGGAGAGGTCCGGTTACAAATTAATGCATGACAAAGACGCAAGTAGATAAGTTTAACTGGTCAAGCGCTTATGCTTTGAAAAAATCGCTTGTGAAAATAAATGATGTTTTTTTTCTAATAAAAGAACAATGATGTTATTTGCTTGTGAAAATATACGTTGTCTTTGTAGTTTAGAGCTTTCGTGCAAGCTGGAGTACATTGCAAATGATGCATTGATATTGCCAATGTGTATGGCGGGAAGAATGTAACTCAGTTGTCAGTTGTAAGATTAGGCCGTAAGGATTACAAAAGCTTGTAAGAGCCGATCATATCGAAAAGACGAAAAGTGAAAAGTTGTCATCTAATAAAAAAGATGCCACAAATTACTCAAGTTTATTCATGCCGTGAAAACAACTATGACTACCAAATCAATGAAAAAACTAGCAGTTTAAAATTCGACACTCAAACTCAATTCGACATGGAAGAGAGTCGGCTATCAGCTGGAGTCATTTTAACTGTTTTCTCAAGTAAATATGTAAAACGTTATGTGAAATTATCATATATTGTTCTTTTTAATCCTTGAAATTAATAAATAAATTGATTTGTAATATTCTAAAATATTAATTTAGCTAAATTAGAAAAATAATATAGTTTGATAATTTTCTTACTGAAATCAAATCTAATGATAGGGAGTAATTTATGGAGTTTAACTCCGAAAGCTATAGTGTGGACAAAGTTATAGTGTAGTCAAATTGGAAAATTTTTAGTATAGGGTCAAAAGAAATCGTAAAATTATGAAAAATTATGGCCAGAATAAAGGGAACTGAGAAGATACATAAAAAAACACACACACACACACGGGAGAATAATTAAGGAACACAATCAATTTTTAATTGTTTAAATTTTTATCCCTGCAGGTCTTTTATTTGCAAATGCATAAATAAAAACTGTAATCAAAATAACCCCCAAATACTCTCAGAATAAATAATGAAAATTACAAATAAATTCTTAAAAATCAAGAATATTACATAAAAACCTTATATGACTTATGCGACAAGATAGATGCGTTGCATTAAGCGTAGTCTAGTAAAAGAATCGGTTTTAAGATCACACACTAGGAAGTGGAGGAGGGGGAGGAGGAAGAACAGGTTGAAGAAGACGAGATAGTGGCGAATAGTTTGTACTATAAGAAAGATGGGCCTGAGGCGACCTTAGTGTAGGGGCTGGACCTCTCCCCCTCACTACCAGACTACATCAGTTCTTGAGCATGGCCACCACCTCTAGGCTAATCCAGGAGTTACCCATGGGAGCAGCCTCCATTGGGAGAAGCACCACCACGTAGGGGTGCTAAATGAGCGAGCAAGCCGAGCTCAACTTGTGTTCGAACTTGGTTCGAATAATTCGGGGTATGGGTTGGAACATCGGGGTTGAGGTGCAACCTGTGTATCGAGCATGATCGATCGGGCTATTGAGAAGATGAGCGGTACCAAATGTGCGCGAGCACAGCGTGCCGAGCAGCAACCAGGCATGCCGAGCAGCGCACCAAGCAGTGCGGTCGTGCCGAGCAGTTTGCCGAGTTGGGTGTGAGCGACCTTGCTGTATCAGACCAAGTATCGGTATTGGGGAGCGGCACAGGAGAGTGCATGCGGCATGGCGCTGGTGCGTGGGCGAGTGGCGAGCGCGATGTGAGGTTGCGGATGCATGGACGCTGTGTGGGATCGAGGGTTGCTGATCCAAACAGCGGCATGCTGGTGCGTGGTGCGGTGTAGGTGCTTCAGCGGTAGCGATGTCCAACGATGGATGAATGTCTATGTTTGCAGCGGAATGGATGCCGGGGAATGCAGCGGTAGACCATTGCTAGTATTGTGGCCGGCAATTGCTGGACGAGGCATTGAGGTTGAACCAGTGACGAGGCAATGGCTGAGGTTGAATCATGGGCTAGACTTGGGTCCAGCAGTGCAGCCAACGATCTGTTAGGAGTTTGTTACAGAATTGGATCATATCTAGGAGAAGATTTTGATCAGGATGTTGCAACTAACTTTTGGAGATAATGATGCTGACTAAGACTGAAGTTATCTTGAAGCAGGAGAACGTGGTGTATAAATACATGGTGTGAAGGCTGGAAGAAAGGATAGGAGTTATCCAGAAAAGGAGAGAAACCAAGGAGAGAATTCCTAAGGTTTGGTGCAACGTGAAGTCTTGAGTGCAGAGACATCCGAGAGAGAAAGAAACTTGTGAAGGTGCTGCAGCTGGTGCTTGTGAAGAGTGCTAGACTTTCATTGGAGTTTGCAAGAATCTAGGTACACGTTGTGGGTTGCAGATGTGTAGCAATCGGGGAGGGTTACTTAGGTTATAGTAATCCACTGAGTTCCATTGTATTTGGGGTGCATTGGGGCGTGGCTGTGGGAGTTGTCCACAAGCCGAGCAAGTACTTAAAGGAGAGAGTAGAGTGCTTGTAATCTTTATGTGTGATAATATAAGGTTGGGAAGTGTTTTTCCCGTAATCTGTTATTTTGCTTGTTAGCTGACGTTTTAGGCAGGGAACTTCTGTATTTAGGTTGTGGTCAAAGTTTACAAGGCAGTCAGTTGTGGTAACTGGTTGCTGAGAGGAGCAAGGGCAGATGGCACGACTCCAATACGCATATCGGTTTTTGGGGCGATCGGGCAGTTGCTGCATGTGGCGCTGTTTGGTTCTCGAAATAGCTTATCGGTAGGGCATGCTGGTAACCGGGAACGCTGTATCAGTGCTTGGGTGTGATCGAGCACGGGTGATCGAGCAAAGGGCTGATTGGAGTAGCAATATCAGGGACAAAGATTTGCGGGGATTGAAACCAATAACCTCAGTGTTGTGAGTTGGCCGAACACAAAGGTTAGTGTTTGTGTCGTTGGCTTCCATTATTATTCTATCTAGCATACTTGGTGTTAGGCTGAGTGTTCTCGGGGTGGGAATATGCCGCACAGGACTGATTGGGATCAAAAAATTTTGGGTCCTAGAATCAGCCCTGTGACACTTATCATCTCAACTATCTCACTTCTTTGTTATTATATTGTGTGTGTGTGTGTGTATATATATATATATACATATATATATAATATAAAGACTATATTATTATTTTATTTTATCAAGTAGAGTTCGAGTCAAGCTACGAGTCGAATTCAAGTTATAACCAAGTCGAGTCGAACATGACCTTGCTTAAGTTAGGCTCGTAAGATTCAAGTTCGAGCTTGAGCATTTAAATGTCGAGTTTCGAGTCGAGTCAAGCTGAAAGCTATATGCTCACGAACTGGCTCGCTTAATTAACAACCCTACCACCATGACCACAACTACTACCTAACCCATCCCCATCCGAACGCTAAATGCTCACGAACTGGCTCGCTTAATTAACAACCCTACCACCATGACCACAACTACTACCTAACCCATCCCCATCCGAACGCTAAATGCTCACGAACTGGCTCGCTTAATTAGCAACCCTATCACCATGACCACAACTACTGCCTAACCCATCCCCATCTTGTTTTGTTACCAATAGAGCTGCTAAATGAGCGAGCAAGCTGAGCTCAACTTGTGTTCGAACTCGACTCGAGATCGAACGAGTTTTGAACATGCATGCTCAAGTTTGACTTGAATATCTTTTATGTGTTCGAGCTTGACTTGAGCTTGAATATACTTAAACTGTTTAATTTTTCAGAGCTCAAACCCAGTTTGAGCGTGAGCTTAAAACCGGCTCGATTAAAAGTCAAAAGTACCTCACTTAAAAAATATGCAATCAATGTGGATTGAACACACAACCTTGAGGTCATCAACCTTGAGGTCATCAACTTGAATACCTATCATCTCAACTATCTCACTTCTTTGTTATTATACTGTGTGTATATATATATATATATATAATATAATATAAAGACTATATTATTATATTATTTTATCAAGTCGAGCCACGAGTTAAGTTCGAGCCGAGCTACGAGTCGAGTTCGAGTCGAGCTACGAGTCAAGTTTGAGTTATAACCGCGTCGAGTCGAACACGGCCTTGCTCAAGCTCGACTCGTAAAATTCAAGTTCAAGCTCGAGTATTTAAATGTCGAGTTTCGAGTCGAGTCGAGCCGAACCGAACGCTAAATGCTCACGAGCTGGCTTGCTCAATTAGCAGCCCTAGTTACCAAATGAATCTTGGTAAGCTAATACCTTCTATATACTTCTTGATTGGTTGATTGATAATTTGATATTGGTTACAAATTAAAATAGAGCTAAGATATATATAGCTTTATAGAAGGCTCTTGCCCCCGCATGACATGGGCGAGAAATTTAGAGCTAGAGTTGTTGGTATGCGAAACTTCACATGCATTACTCCACGGCACTTTGACATTGGACGGGATCATGTTTTTCTATATATCGACTCCTATATATGTATATCAAACCATGACAAAAAATGTACGTACTAATTGTAGTTGATAAATGCGGAGGACTATGTTATATATATTATATATTACCATGAAAAATAGTCAAACTCATTTTTGGAAGAAATTAACTATCAATTCATAGAAGACTTAGACTTGGTAACGTTCATTGCTGGCTAATTGAAGCTGGATAATATATACTAAACGATCGCCCTGCTAGAGTACGATGGCGACTTGAGTAATAGCTGGGGAAAAGTACTGCAGCTTCTGCCACGTTTGGTCAAGTGAAAAATATTAATCAATAGCTACAATTTTGCACAATATCAATTTTTGTATCAGCATCATTCATATCAAAATGAACCACATGATCCATCGTCATTAGAGAAAAAAAAACACTTAATGTACAAGTGGAGTTACGGGCTTCTTTAAATCAAAAAGCTAGCTAAATAAATAAAGCTTTCTTATTAGCTTATATTCAAATCACCAGTTACACCCGAAACTGATGTGGGATTAAGCCAACAATTTTTCCTCAACCACATCATACTATCCGAATTATTTCCCCCTCACACATGTCAGGTCTATATATTATATTAAAGTTCTAAGAGACTCCAATTCGGGCTAGCTACCATTTGAATTATCTCTCCCTCGAACTATACTCGTCTCAGTCTTATATAAACTACAACACTTTTTCCCTTTAGCAGTAATAAGATAGCCTTTCACAAGTTTCCATACACTTTATATAAATTGTGAACCAAATCTTTCATCATTAAGCACTCTGGTTGACAACAATCTCATCCTCAAATCTAGAATTTCTCTCACATTTTTAAGCACCAATTTGTAACTTGTGTTTGTTACTATATGCGCATCTTAATGTCCCACAATTTTGAAAGTATCACTATTTCTCATCTTCACTATACCCAAATCAGAAGGTTCATAGGTAGTAAAAAAATTTTTGCTTGGAGTTGCATGAAATAATACTCTCGAGTTAATTACCCAACTAGCATCACAATCAACTGTCAAAAAAGTATTCCCACAATCAGAAAGAAATACCAAGTCATCATGTACAACATTAGTATTGTTTTCTCCTTAATCTTTGTTGTTCTTATTTTTCAAGTCTTTCTTGAGCTTCTAACAATCTTTTTTTATATAACTTGTCTTATCATAATAATAACAATTCAAGTTCTTCTTAGATTGAGACCTTCCTCGACTATTGTCCCTTCTGTTTGTGTCCCTATTTCTTGATCTATCTATCACTTCTTCTGACACTAATGCATCAGTCCCTTAAGTTGGTAGAGATTTTCTTCTCACCTCCTTATTTAGTAAACTACTTGTTACTATATCTATTGTGAGTTTTTCATCTGGAGCAGGATTGTTCAAAGAAATCATTAATATTTCCCAACTTTCTGGCAATGTGTTGAGGAGAATGATAGCTTGTCATTCCTCATCTAAAGTTATCTTCATTATAGTAAGTTGAGTAATAATATTCTTCATCCCATATAGATTTTAAGGATATCAAATCAAAAACATGATAATATAGAACTCCAGCTACCCATTGTCTCAAACAGGTCACAGCCTTCCTATCTTACTTATTCCAGTCTTTATTAGTCATCTCTGTCGGCTTCTAATTAGTGATAGGTTTATACAAATCGTTGTAATATAGATGATCAATAATTTTTCTTTTCAAATAGTGCAAGTTACTCGGCCCCTTATGAGATATCATCTTAGCATGCTTTTCATGAGTCATCTTATTGAAATATAAATCACAAACACACTAACTAGGCTCTTAGAAATTTTGTCAAACACCTAACAGGCAAAAAATATCCACAACCCAAAATTAGTTACAACCAAGCAATAGGGCTCTGATACCACTGTTGGGTCCTTTGGGCACCAGAAAGGAGGCTTACAATTCGTGTCACTAGCCTTTCTTAATCCAAAAGTTATCGCATGGAATAAGTTTTTACCATTAGCTTATATACAAATCACCAATTATCTCTAAACATGATGTGGGATAAACCCAACAAAGTAAAGACTGGACTAATGGTGAATAGAGAGTACCTTATACATACATACATATATATATATATATATATATATATATATATATATATATATATAATATATATATATAACCAATATTTTTTTTGTGAGCTTTCTTTTTTTAAAAAGAACATTGAAGATTGTTATGTTTAATGTTGACTTAAAATGAAAGTGGATGATCAATTAAATTGTTGGATTGTATTTATAATTTTGTTTGTTGAATGGGATAAGTATATATATATATATATATATATATATATATATATATATATATATATATATATATACATTTACCAGGAAGGGTGGGAAACAGTTTTCAACTTTTAATTTTGTTTATTATATTGGTCTTAATAATCATGTGTCTCATTTGATGGTGCCATAAATTAGCAGTGGAATTAAATGAGGAGATATTAACCTCTCCTCGAACTAGACTCATTTCAGTATTTTGCAAACTACAACACTTCTTCCCTTTAGCAATAACAAGAGATCTTTTCACAAGTTTCCACACACCTTGTGCAAATTGTGAACCAAATCCTTCCTCATCAAGCACTCCAGTTGATAACAAACTCATCCTCAACTCTGTAATATGTCTGACATTTTTAAGTACCAATTTGTAACTTGTGTTTGTTACTATATGCACATCTTCAAGTCCCACAATTTTTGAAATATCAATATTTCTCATCTTTACTATACCCAAATCCGAAGGTTCATAGGTAGTAAAAAAATTTCTGCTTAGAATTGCATGAAACAATGTTGCTGAGTCAACTACTCAACTAGCATCACAATTAGCTTTCAAATAATCATTCCCACAATCAAAAAAATCACCATATCATCATTTACAACATTAGTATTCGTTTCTCCTTAATCCTTGTTGTCCTTATTTTTCAAGTCTTTCTTGAGCTTCAAACAATCCTTTTTAAAATGACTTGTCTTGTCACAATAATAACACTTCAAGTGTTTCCTAGATTTAGATCTTCCTCGACTTTTTCCCTTCGGTTTGTGTCCCAATTTCTTGATCTACCTCTTGCCTCTTCTGACACTAATGCATGAGCCCTTGAAGTTGGTAGAGGTTTTCTTCTCACCTCCTCATTTAGTAAACTGCTTGTTACCATATCCATTGTGAGTTTTTCATCCGAAGCAGCATTGCTCAACGAGATCACCAATGTTTCCTAATTCTCTGGCAATATGTTGAGGAGCAGGATAGCTTTTCATTCCTCATCTAAAGTCATCCTCGTCTTGACAAGTTGAGTAATAATACTCTTCATCTCATTGAGATGCTCACTTATGTCAGTTCCATCTTTATACGTCAAGTTTACTAATTTCCTTATCAAAAGGGTCTTGTTGCCAATAGTATTCCTCTCATAAACTTCTTAAAGTTAATCCCATATTGCTTTTGAGGATGTCAATTCAGAAATATGATGATACACAACTTCATCTACTCATTGTTTCAAATAGGCCATAGCCTTCCTATCTAACTTATTCCAATATTTTCAGTCACCTCTATCGGTTTCTGACCAGTGATAGGTTTATACAAATCCTTGGAATATAGATGATCAATAATTTTTCCTTTTTAATAGTGCTAGTTACTGGCCCCTTAAAAGATATCAGCCCCTTAAGAGATATCATCTCAGCATGCTTCTCATTAGCCATCTTATTGAAATATAAATCACAAATACATCAACTATGCCCTTAAAAATTTTGTTGAACACCTAGCAGGCATCAAATATCTTCAACAACCAAAATCTAGAACCAACCAACATGGCTCTGATACCACTTCTTGGGATTAACCAAACAAAATCCTCATTTCAACCGAAAATGATGAGAATACCAAACATGATATAGACACACCACAAACCCAGAAAGAAATACTTTTCAACATGGATAAACTAATTTTAAGTGGAAAACCTCAAATTTCGAGAAAAACCACAGGGCAAATTCACTATATCACAACTTTAATACAAAAAAGAACCACAGGAAAATAAACTCCCCAATACCAATTTACTGTATTTTTTAGAAAATTAGTATTAACCACAAAGAAAGAAAATAGAGAATTGAAGATTAAGAACGTATTGAGGTTACTATTGACGATTACAAGCGAATCTTATCAAAACTTTCACATGTCTTCAATCCACACAATCTTTCTTTCTCCTACCTTTTTCTCTAAAAGTCAAAATCTCAAAGAAGAAAAGCGTATGACATTGCTTTTATTCATTTCCACAAACTAAATCTACAAAATCTTAATTTTTGCCCAAAATATAATTACAAGTTTATATATTTATGAAAGAGGGACAACCCAATAGAAGCCTTCGGAGAACTTCAAGTCTTTAGCTTGTTAACGTGATTCAAGGTAAGGTGGTTGGTATGTGCATTGCGTTTTGACCGGCGACGCGGTGTTGGTGGTTCTTCTCGGTTACTCCGTCTTCATATATCTATTTATGAGGAGGACCAATTTTGGTAGGGCTAATTTTTCGAGTTTCAGAGGGAGAGGTCCGGTTACAACTTAATGCATGACAATGACGCAAGTAGATAAGTTTAACTGGCCAAGCGCTTATGCTTTGAAAAAATTCGCTTGTTCACACTTCATCACATAAAATGCGAATTGTAGGTGCGAATTCTACTACTCTAAGGCTCAGTTTTAAATTTTCGTTTTTAATTTCGGAGAATTAAAGAAAGCGCTTACACTAATGAGTCGTGAAAGCATAGAGTGCAAAAATGAAGATTATGCGAAGATGTCTCCTTTGAGTATTATTGGTATACTTTGTCTTCTATGTAATGAACATAATATCTTTCATTAATCGTGTGGATACACAGGTGGCCGAATTTTCTTGCCCATAGTTTAGCTTGTAATGTAAGGCATCATCTACTCTCTCTATCATCTAACTTTATATTTATCTTAATAAATGATGTTATTTTTCTAATAAAAGAACAACGATGTTATTTGCTTGTGAAAATATACGTTGTCTTTGTAGTTGAGAGCTTTCGTGCGAGCTGGAGTACATCGAAAATGATGCGTTGATATCGCCAATGTGCGTGCATGGTCTATGCAAAACATCTTCCCCGTCCATAATTATTATTGTTAAGATTGTATGGCGCGAAGAATGTAAATCAGTTGTAAGTTGTAAGGTTAAGCCGTAAGACTTACAAAAGCTTGTAAGAACCGTTCATAACGAAAAGTGAAAGTTGTCATCTAATAAAAACGATGCCACAAATTACTCAAGTTTATTCATGCCGTGAAAACAACTATGACTACCAAATCAATGAAAAAAACTAGCAGTTTAAAATTCGAGACTCAAACTCAATTCCACATGGAAGAGAGTCGACTATCAGCTGGAGTCATTTTTACTGTTTTCTCAAGTAAATAAGTAAAACGATATGTGAAATTTTTATATATTGTTCTTTCTAATACTTGAAATTAATAAATAAATAAATTGATTTGTACTATTCTAAAATATTAATTTAGCTAAATTAGAAAAATAAAATAGCTTGATAATTATTTTACTGAAATCAAATCTAATGATAGGGAGTAATTTATGGAGTTTAACTCTGAAAGCTATAGTGTGGACAAAGTTACAGAGTGTAGTCAAATTGGAAAATTTTTAGTATAGGGTCAAAAGAAATCCTAAAATTATGGCCAGAATAAAGGGAATTGAGAAGATACATAAAATAAAAAAACTCACGGGAGTATAATTAAGGAACACAATCAATTTTTAATTGTTTAAATTTTTAACCTTGCAGGTCTTTTATTTATAAATACATAATAAAAACTGGAATCAAAATATCCCCCAAATACCCTCAGAATAAATAATTAAAATTACAAATAAATTCTTAAAAATCAAGAAAATTACATAAAAACCTTATATGACTTATGCGACTAGATAGATGCATTGCATTAAGCGTAGTCTAGTAAAAGCATGGGTTTTAAGGTCACACACGAGGAGGTGGAGGAGGAGGAGGAGGAAGAACAGGTGGAGGAAAAAAGATGCTGGCGAATTGGTACTAAAAGAAGGACCGGGCTCAGGCGGGCTTGGTGTAGGGGTTGGACCTCTCCCCTCACTTGCAGACTCCGTCTGTTATTGAGCATGGCCACCACCTCTGGGCTAATCCGGGAGTTACCCATGGGAGCGGCCTCCATCAGGAGAAGCACCACCATGACCACAACTGCCACCTTACCAATCCCCATCTTTTTTCTTACCAAATGAATCTTGGTAAGCTAACACCAGATATATACTCCTTGATTGGTTGATTGATAATTTGATATTGGTTACAAATTAATATAGAGCTAAGATATATATAGCTTTATAGAAGGCTCTTGTCCCCACATGACATGGGGGCGAGAAATTTAGCGGTAGAGTTGTTGATTTTTTTGGTATGCGAAACTTCACGAGCATTACTCCATGGCACTTTGACATTGGACGGGATCATGTTTTCCTATATATCGACTCCTCGATATGTACATCAAACTATGACAAAAAATGTAGCGGAGTACTATGTTATATATCACGTATTACCATGAAAAATAGTAAAACTCATTTTTGGAAGAAAGTAACTATCAATTCATAGAAGACGTAGACTTGGTAACGTTCATTGCTGGCTAATTCAAGCTGGATAATATATACTAAACGATCGCTCTGCCAGAGTACGACGGCGACTTGAGTAATAGCTGTGGAAAAGTACTGCGGCATCTGCAACGTTTGGTCAAGTGAAAATATTAATCAATAGCTACAAGTTTGGACGATATCAATTTTTGTACCAGCCTCATTTATATCAAAATGAACTAATTTTTGTAACAGCATCACCCCAAAATTAACGTTGGATTAACTCAATAATTCTCTCCTGATACATTATATCATTTGAATCGTCACTCTATCACAAATGCTAGATCCACATGTTATAGTGAAGTTTCAGGAGACTCTAATTCGGGTAGCAGACATATCAAATTATACCATCCGAATCATTTTCCCTCACACATGTTAGGCCCACATGTTATAATAAAGTATCAAGAGACTCCAATTCGGGTTGGCTACCATCCGAATCATCTTCCCTTGAACTAAACTCATCTCAATCTTGTATAAACTTCAACATTCTTTCTCTTTAGCAACAACAAGAGAGTCTTTCACAAGTTTCCATATACCATGTGCAGATTTTAAACACTAATTTGTAACCCATGTTTGTTACTATATTCACATCTCCAAGTCTCACAAATTTGAAAGTATCACTATTTTTCATCTTCATATACCCAAATCCAAAGGTTCATGATGTACTAAAGAAATTCTTACTTGGAATTGTATGGAATGATGCTCCTGAGTGAACTACCCAATTAGCATCACAATCAGTAGTCAAAAATTATTCCCATAATAAGAAATAATTACCAAGTCATCATATACAACATTAGTATCATTTTCTCTTTGATCTTTATTGTTCTTATTTTTCAAGTCTTTTTAAGCTTCCAACAATCCTTTTTAATATGACTTGTCTCGTCATAATAATAACAATTCAAATTCTTCTTGGATTTAGACCTTCCTCGACTTTTGTCCCTTCTGTTTCTTCCCTATTTCTTGATCTACCTCTACCAGTATTTATGTTCTTGAAATGATTTAAGCATTCCTATCCAACTTATTGAAGTCTTTATCAGTCGCCTCTGTCGGTTTCTGACCAGTGATAGGTTCATACAATAGTGCCAGTGATTGATCAATCATTTTTCTTTTCTAATAATGCTAGTTACTTGGCTCCTTAAAAGATATCATCTTAACATACTTCTCATTAGCCATCGGGTTAAAGTATAAATCGCAAACACACCAAGTAGGCTTTTAAAATTTTGTTGAGCACCTAGTAGGCAGAAAATATCCACAGCCCAAAATTAACTACAACCAAGTAACTGGACTTCTCATCAGCCATCTTGTCGAAATATAAATCATAACACACCAATTAGGCTCTTAAAAATTTTGTGGAACACCTAGCGTGCAGAAAATATCCACAACCCAAAATTGGCTACAACCAAGAAACTGGGCTCTAATACCACTGTTGTGCCCTTTGGGTCCCTAAAAGGAGACTTGCAATAGGCGTCACGGCCTTTTCTTAATCCAAAAACTAGCTCAATGAATATAATTTTTTCACTTATCCTATATATAGTCACCGGTGACCTCCAAACATGATGTGTGATAAACACAACAATGTAAAGACTAGACTAATAGTGAATAGAGTGTACCTTTTATTTAATATATATATATAACCAATATTTTATATGTGAACCTTCTTTTCTTAAAAAAGAACATTGAAGATTGATCTGTTTAATGTTGACTTAAAATGGAAGTGGATGATCAAATTAAGTTGTCGGATTGTATTTATAATTTTGTTTGTTGAATGGGATAAGTATATTATATAGATAATACATGTACCAGGAAGGGTGGGAAACAGTTTTCAACTTTTAATTTTGTTTATTATATTGGTCTTAATAATCATTACTTTTTTTTAGGTAAGAAGGCATTGACTAATTATTTAAAAAATGAGATATAATTAATCTCTATATATAAAGGTTGTTAGTATAGTGATTGCATGTTTAAGAGGTGCAAAGAACTTTGTCCAGGGTAATGTAATATTGACTTGAGTTATATCTTGAAAATGATTGACCCAAAATTAATAATTTATAGGCATGCCATCACTAATATACTAAATTTTAATCCATAGGTATGAAATGTAAGATTAATTTTATGGGATTTTAATATATATCTAATTTAAAAAATTTCTTCTTCAAAATTTGTTTCTTGCCCACGTGAGCCTAACCTATGTCCATAATTCAATCTAAACCATTATATTATCTAATATGATCCCAAGGCCTATTAGCACTTATACTATTTATAACAATTTAGCTCAAATATACACTAATAGGCGCAACTTATTTTTTAAAAATAGTTAACCCTAACTCAAATGCAAATTGACGAGTAGAGGTCAACTTTTCAAAATGATTAACTCAAGTTGCTTATCTATAATCAAACTACTAGATTTACTGCTAGTAGAAAAATAGGCATTTACCATAGACAAATTTTGCCACAACTCCCCACTGCACAAGCATGGCTAAAAAAACCAAGGGCTAGCCACGGCATGTGTGGCAATCGCGCATATTTTCTTTTAAAAAACTATGGCATGTGGCTAAGTCTCTTTATTAGATTTTTTCATTATTTCAGTTAATCTCATGGCTAGTTCATGGCTAAGTCTCTTTTTAAAAATGTACGTTATGGGTATATTGAAAGGGTTTAACCATATCAAGATATAAAAATTTAAAAATACAAAAAATTTAAACATTACCATGGCTTTTACCACGATCTACCATGGCAATTGTTTTGTAAAAATAAAAAAATTTCGGATGGGATTTTTCCTGCCCAAATATGTGTTCCTACACACAGCCATCTAATGACCGCATCTTGGTAAGGCTCCAAGTTATATTGATATATAAAATACATTAAAATGATATAGATTACTTGACAAATAAATTATATTGATAAATATTAATATAACCGCTTTTAGAAAATTAAATATTTTTAAAAAATTGTTTATTTTATATTTTTTCGTACCAACTAAATGAACCTTAGAGATGTTTAATGTAATTATATATAGGGGACTTTGTCATGTTTCATCATTCCTATCTTAGAACCATTCATGATTCCCATTTACGTAAGAAATGAATTATTCATTTAAGCTATTTTATTTAAATGAATTCATTACAAGTTTATAGCCATTATTATATAAATTCGATAAATGCTGAATATTTAAATGTAAAATTCATGTAACATGTAGACTTACATAGTCTATATGTATTGGATTATGTACATATGAAAAAGCAATAGAATACATCTTTGTTCTACATGGAATCAGAGTCAACCCACCTAGGGGCTGCCTGTGTATCACATCTCATGAATGCCCACATATTTATTATTTGTGGTGCAAACATAATCTGCACGGCCCATGTGTTAAGTCTCATACGGCTTGCATGTGCGGGGGATTGTTAACATAACCATCACCCATTTTTACATGGTATCAATAGAGGTAGGCTATGATCTTTGCCTCTTAACATTATTTTGATTTCACCCATAACTATCACTCTTTCTCCTTTCTGTTTTACTCCAAATATATTTTCTACTACCTTTTCTTCTTCCACTATTTTCCATCACATGTCTAATTCTCATATAGCCAACACAAGTTTTACCCCTTCTATAGACCTATCACCTCCTAAGTTTGAACAAATCATGCTATTCTTAGACACCAATAGGCCTATTTCGTTAGAAAATTATTCAACATGCTCCCTTACTAGCTCTTGAAAATGGATTATAGATAGCGGGGCATCGGCTCATATGGTAGTCATTGATCCCACTATTTCACAATCTCAAGCAGTTATTAATCATTTTGTCCAAATCCCAAATGGAGCACACTTGTCAGTCCTTGAAGCTAGCTCTTTCTCTTTCAGACTTAATTTTGTTCTATATAATGTTCCTCATATTCCTAATTTCAATTGCAACTTAATTTCTGTCAAAGCACTCATTTCTGATATTGATTGCTTGGTTCATTTTGCCCTGATTTTTAGGTCATCTAAGCTTGTACTTCGAAGAAGTTGCTTCAATTGGGTGAGGCCAACAATGGGATCTACCATCTACAGCAAGTAGCATCACATTTTACTTCTTTTATGTCCCATGATTCATCATATTTCTTATGACATCAATGATTTGGGAATGCACCTTCTCATAGTTTGTTTCCTATCTCTCAAAAATTATTTTTTATTTGTGATCTTAACCTTTGTTGTGATGTTTGTCACCGTGCTAGGGCACATTTACCTTTCTCTTTGAGTCACAGTAGAGCCAATAAAGCATTTGATTTAATAAGTTGTGATGTATGGGGGACATATCCTAAAGTGGTTCTCACCAATGCTCATTACTTTCTATCCATTGTTGATGATTATAGTCGGGTCACTTGGATATACCCCATTTCTCATGAATTTAAGGTTTTTCATTTCATTACCTTCTTTTGTACAATGGTCCAGACAAAATTTAATTATTAAGTTTGCCAAATTCAGAATGACAATGGCACGAAGTTTACATCCAATGTCATGTGTCATTTTCTCTTGAAAATGACATCTTACAACAAATATCCTATGTAAAAACTCCTCAACAAAATGATCATGTCGATTGAAAACATCGTCATTTGTTAACGTAGCTCGTGCCCTCCATTTTCAAGCTAATTTGTCATTGTATTTTTGGGGTGAGTGTGTGCTTATTGCAACTTACATAATAAATCACACGCCCGCCAACATTAATTTTAGCAGTTGTCGGCTTGCTGCCTCTATCGAATATATTCTTTTTGGTCATAATACCTTGGACATATTACATGTATATTATCATGAGCCATCATCTGGTCCATGTATATGGAATATTAGCGATTATGTTTAGGCCCTATTGACCACTTGCTTACGATCAGTGTGTTGTGGAGAAGTTATTGTTTCATTTCAGTTTTTTGTGGATGACTATTTTATCAATTTTCTAGTATTGAGATTTTTCCTTATTAGTTATTTGGGACACAATGACACTCGTTACTAACACATTTTCTTATACTATGTAGGTGACTAGGCTAAACATTGGCCAATATAACTGCAAAGATCACAAGAACTCTTGTGGATGTTGGGCCGATGTATTGGTGTTGTGGGGTTTTGGCTATTTTTCTTGTGTCCCTTAGAGACTTTGTCATCTAATGGATATGTATGACTTATTTGTGTTGATTTGAGGCTATGGATTATGTGTTGTGATGATGTGGCCGAGTGCCCTTAAGTCTTATGTTGTGACCCATATCGGCTTGTACTTCATGATATGATACTATGACTGCTTATTAATTTTTGTGTACCTAATTATATTTTCTCTATTTTACAAGTGTAATACTCTGAGTGACATAAGTTTAACTTATTTTGTGCAGGTTATTCTAAGCCTTGGAGTCCTGAAACTAATGATAAATAAATATTTAGGTACACAAAACTATATTACTTATATAGGTACATGGAGTGAAGAAGGAACATAAGTTGTAAGAGCTATCTGTAATTATTATAATTTCAGGAGAATGGCCCATGTGAAAACCAGGCAAGTCCACAGTCTGATGAATGTGAAATTTGTGTTAAATGTATTGGGAAAATTACCAGGTAAGCCCAAAACTTGGATTGGCTCCTATGGAGCAAACTGAGATATCGTAATCAACCAACCCACTGTGTAAATAATGATTTTACTAATTAAATATTTTATCGTTTAATAAATTAATTAATTTCATTGTGAAATTAATTAAGATCACACAGTGGGTTCCTTTTAAAATTAAACATACATAAAAATTAGTATTACGTTGCTTATTTAATTAATTAGATGATTTAAGTAGTGTTTTATCATGAACAATTATCAAATGAAGAAAACACAACCCAAAAATCAATAAAGGAGAAAACTTTAAATAACAAATTAATTTTTATAATGATCTAACGTGCAAAATATATCAAATAAAATACCAAAATGATCAAAATGAAATGATCTATATGATTCTTATAAGATCTACATAAAATAGTGTCAAACATGCAAAAATAACCAAAAAAAGGAAGAAAAAGCATACCTAGAAGAAAGAGGAAGAGAATGAAGATGGAAAGAGGGAAGAAGGAAAATAAAAGGAGGAGAAGAGGGGTGGAAAATAGGGGGAAAGGGAGAAGAATAAGAAAAGGTGATGGCCAAGGGGGAAGGGGAGAAGAGGAGAGGGTTTTGGAGTGAAGAGAGGCTAGGGTTTATGATAAATAAATAAATCTGCGCACCAGCACCGAGGTGTTGAGCATACAAATGGAGAACCACACGCGTGTCAACGCCACAACCTTGAGGCTCCAGCACCATGGTGCTAGAGCCCTGCAGTGCTGAACCACAAGCCGGTGAAAAAGAAGGTAAATGAGGGAAAAAGTGAGAAAAAACTGGGACTAACTGGGAAAGACTACTGGGGAACAGCTAGGGCTAGAGGGTACGCCGAGTATGCATGTGATATGACTTTAACACAACACACGGCCCTACGCTGGCTAAAACACCAAAAACCACAAGGCCACAACTTTGTAATTGGGACCGATCACATAATACTCAATGGCGGATACACCAAATGTCCAAGTCCACAACAACACATAGGGACACACTTAGCTCCAACTTGATCGAACAAGACCTGTTGAACACAAACCAAGTCAAACAAAAGCCAAACCGATTGTAGAAACACCAAACCTACAGGTTAGTTTTACATCATGCATGATTCATGATAAGATCATTAAGATGCCGCTATGTGTGTACTCCAGTATTTGAAATCCTCTCCTGGTCATGGGATTTTGTTGATACCTACAATTGACTTTACTCTTTATGGATATTTTGATTCTGATTGTGTTGAGTTCTTTTATGAGTAATTTTACCATGTTTGGGTCCTTTCCTATATCGTGGAAGACAAAGAAAAATCTAACTGTTGCCCGGTCACTTAGAAGAAGTAGAATATCAAGCCCTAACTGATGTCACAAGTGAACTCTTATGGTTGAAACATTTGCGACACACCTTGGGCATCTCAAAATGCCAACCAAGGCCCATTTTTTGTTATAATCAATCTACCCTCCACATTACAGCTAATCCAATTTGTCATGAATGCACCTAGTCATATTTCCTTCGCTTCTCAAGTCGCTAGTATTTTCACTAAAGCATTGGATCAACGACAATTTTCTACTTTGTTGAACAAGTTGGGCAATTTGGATCTCCATGCTCTAATTTGAGGGGCGTATTAATATAAGAAATGAATTATTCATTTAAGTCATTTGACTTAAATGAATTCATTAAATGTTTGAAGTTATTGTTATATTAATTCATTACATATTAAATATAATATTCACTAACATATAGACTTACATTGTTTATATATATATATAGCATAGTTTTAAAATTTTAGTTGGCTCTAAAATTCTCTCAATCAACTCGACTACGTGGCTTGTTGAGTAAAAGTCCATAATGACTTTAGTAAGTCATGTTATAAAAGTTATAGAAAGATATTATTTTTTTTAGATTAGATAAATATTTTTAAATAATATAAATTATATATTTATCAATTTTAAATATTAAAAGAATAATTTATACTAATTTCATACAATTTTTTTAGTCGGCTTGCAGTGGATTTCACTCCATGATGTGCCTCAGTCGTCCATGTTTCTGAGTGTTTAAACTACAATGTTTAGAGTAGTTAAATTAGACAAAGCAGCATTAATCTCTATCATGTATGCAAATGCAAACCTACAGCCCCGAAAAATCCGAAGTACATTTTTGTGGTAAAAATAAAAATACTTGCCAACAACTGAATATATGCATAATTTTAGCTTTTTCATTGCCCATCAAGTAGTTGCTGATATAATGGCAAAATCAATCAAAATCGAAAAGAAAAAGGCAATCAACAAATGACTTGACAAACGTAGAATCAATTAGGAAAGAGAAAGTGATCTCAAGAAGGATAAGGAGGAGGGGAAGAATATAGTGGAGGAGGAGGTGAAGATGGTGGTGCTTCTAGGTTCCCAACTGGGTGTGAAGGACTGGGATTAGGTGACTTTAGTTTAGAGGCTGGGTCTTTCCCTCTCTCTTGTCTCCCCTCTGTTGGGAAATAGACACTCTAGCAGAAACAACCTAGAAAATATTTCCCCCTCAAGATGAAATGAAAACAAATATAAGATGAATAGAAGACACCAAGATAAAAAAATGGATGGAAACTTTCTTCCAAATTAGGAAAAAGAAAACCAACCTACTCGATCAACTTTGATTAAGAAAATCTCTTACAATCAAGTATCGAATAAAAGTTTGACAAAACTCTCCTAATACAAATCAGACCAATAACAAGATCTGAAATATACAATTCTTGAGAAATACAATATATGAGAAATTAAGAAATTAACATACACCTCAAAAGAAAATTGGATCAACCTCACACCTTGGATTAAGACCCCAACTTCAACTTGAGATGATGAAAAACTTCTCCAAACTCTCCCTTTATGAGCCAAATATGCTCAAAAACTCTCAAGAGGATGTTCTATTTAACATCAATAGAGTTCTCCTTTATATAAAAGAATATGAGTAGAATTCTAGAAGTCGCCTCATTAAACTTCTATAGAAAAGAACGAAATCACACATAGGTATACGAAACACCAACTATTAGTGTGATAAACGAAAAGCCAAAACTTACAATTGAGTTCTTCCAATACGAATGGGTGAGAGAAACTCAACAAATCCTCCCCTTCACGAATCCATGAGCTAACTAGACATAAGTGGTAGCAAAATTCTCCATACCAGCTCCACTTCGACAAAATAAATGTTTGTCCTTTGTCACAATCTTGGTTAACATATCTGAGATGTTCTTGTCAGTGTGAACCTTGTTCAACTCTAACAACTTTCTCTCCAACACATCTCTTACCCAATGATATTGAACATCTATGTGTTTACTCTTTGAATGAAAACTAGAGTTCTTACTCAAATGTATAGCACTTTGACTATCACAAAGTACCTCATACTTATCTTGACTTATACCAATTTCATTCAAAAAACTTTTCAACCATAGAACCTCTTTGTAAGCTTCTGTAACTGCAATGAATTCAGCTTCAGTTGTGGATAGAGCAACACACTTTTGCAATTTGGATTGCCAAGAAACAGCACCACCCGCAAAAGTAACAACAACCCCAGAAGTAGACCTCCTAGAGTCAAGATCACCAGCCATATCTGCATCACTATAACATGATAATATAGGCTTGCCTCCCCCAAAGCATAAACCTAGCTTGGAAGTACCTCTCAAATATCTCAATATCCACTTAACTGCTTGCCAATGTTCTCTACCAGGATTAGACAAATGTCTACTTACTGCCCCGACAGCATATGCTATGTCTGGTCTAGTACAAACCATAGCATACATAAGACTCCCTACAACAGATGCATAAGGGGCATTCTTCATTTCATTTACTTCTGTTTCACTTAGCTCACCCTTCTTCAATTTGAATTGAGCTCCTAGTGGAATAGAAACCGGCTTGGCTTCCTTCATGTTGAATCGCTCAAGAATCTTCTCAATGTATTTCTCTTGGGATAACCAAATCTTCTTAGCTTTTCTATCCCGCCGGATGGACATGCCAAGAATTTGATTAGCTGGACCCAAATCCGTCATAGCAAAGGATTTCCCTAAATTTTGTTTCAAATCTGCAATTCTTGATTTTATCCTGTCCAAGAATCAACATATCATCAACATAAAGAAGCAAAATGATAAAGTCATTCTTCCCAAATTTCTTGATAAATACACAATAGTCTGAAACAGTTTTGTTGTAGCCTTGACTGTCCATAAAAGAATCAAACTTCTTGTACCATTGTCTAGGAGCTTGCTTGAGGCCATACAAGCTCTTCTTCAATCTACACACCATCTGTTTCTTTTCCTTATCCACAAAACCCTCAGGTTGTTCCATATATATTGTTTCATCAAGATCACCATGGAGAAATGCAGTCTTCACATCTAACTGTTCAACCTCCAAATCCATACTTGCAGCTAAACCTAGCACACAATGGATTGAAGACATTTTTACAACAGGTGAGAAAATTTCGTCAAAGTCAATACCTTTCTTCTGCCCGAAACCTTTCACCACAAGTCTTGCCTTGTACCTTGGTTGTGAGTTACCTTCTTCATGCTTAAGCCGATAAACCCACTTGTTCTTCAAGACCTTTCTCCCCTTAGGAAGATTCACAAGCTCATAAGTCTTGTTCTCATGCAATGACTTTAGTTCCTCTCGCATGGCACTTACCCATTTGTCTTTCTCTTTGTGACTAAGAACTTCAGTGAAGTCTTCAGGCTCACCACTTTCTGTGAGAGTCACATAAGTAGATTTTGGATACTTCGTGGATGGCTTAACAATTCTACCAGATTTTGTTCTAGTAGCATCAGCCTCCCCTTGATCAACAACCCGATCACCATCATGTACCTGTTCATCAACAACATCAGGAACTGTATCATTAGTAATATCATTATCCTCACCTTCACCGTCACGAGGCAAAGAAATAGAAATGTCATCTCTGACTTCTTCATCAATCTGTTCTAGCAACATCTTGAACAATATCCTCTACAACCGTTGAAGGAGCAGATGAAGTCTTAACCTTCACAACATAATCCTGGGTATCACTTTGGGTAGTTGTTTCATTCCCAAAGTCCTCTAGAAACTGATTTTCTCGAAACACCACATCCCGGCTTCGAACAATCTTCTTCTCCTTAGGATCCCAAAGTCTGAAACCAAACTCTTCATCCCCATAACCCAGAAATATACATTCAAATGTCCTAGCATCAAGCTTAGACCTTAGTTCCTTTGGCATATGTACAAAGGCTTTACAACCAAACACCCTTAAATGAGTGTATTTTACCTTCCTACCAGTCCAAACTTTTCTGGAACATCTCCATCTAAAGTAAGTGTAGGAGATCTGTTAATTAAATAACAAGCAGTACAAACAGCTTCAGCCCAAAATCCTTTAGGTAATTTTGTTGTAGATAGCATACACCTAACCCTTTCTTGAATTGTTCTAATTCATTCTCTCAGCAACTCCATTCAATTGTGGGGTATATGGAACAGTCTTCTCATGTTGAATGCCATGTTTGTCACAATAAACCTGAAACTCATTAGAACAATACTCACCTCCATTATCACTTCTCAAACATTTCAAAGTCTTCCCTGTTTCTCTCTCTACAAGAACATGAAATGATTTGAAAGTATTAAACACATCACTTTTATTCTTCAAACAGTAGCACCATACCTTCCTTGAAGCATCATCAATAAAAGTGACAAAATAAGAGGCTCCACCAAGAGACTTTATCTCCATTGGACCACAGACATCAGAATGTACAAGTTCAAGTATTTGTGTCTTCCTTTTGCCTGTGGATACAAAAGAAGCTCTACGTTGTTTTCCAGCCAAACAATGATCACAAGAGCTTAGTGTTGTCCCATCAAGTTGTGGAAGATAGTTTTTCTTCTTCAAAAATTCTAGCCCCTTCTCACTCATGTGTCCCAACCTGCTATGCCACAAATCAGCTGTGAGAGTAGTAGAGGTAACATTAACCTCCCCATGAACCAGACTAGATGTAGTCTTATAAAGACCACCACACTTCTTCCCTTTAGTAACCACTAGAGAACCTTTCACCAATTTCCATAAGCCACATGAAAATTGTGAAACATAGCCCTCACCATCTAGCACACTTGTTGATATCAAATTCAATCTTAAATCAGGAATATGACACATATTTTTCAAAACAAGTTTGCAACCAGAATCTATCATAATATGCACATCACCATGACCAACAATTTTAGAAGTCTCATTGTTTCCCATCTTCACCACACCTAGATCAGCTGTCACATAGGTGTTGAAGAAATCTCTACATGGAGTAGCATGAAATGATGCGCCAGAATCAATCACCCAACTAATATCATCATTAGTTGTCAAACAATCATTTCCATCATCAAGTATGATTAGTATATCTTCTGTTGCAACATTGGCAGTCTTATCATCTTCACTCTTATTGTCAAGCACCTTACCATTTCTTAGATCTTTCTTGTATTTGTAACAGTTCTGCTTCTTATGGCCGGCTTTATCCCAATAAAAGCACTTGAAGGTCTTGTTTCTGGATTTAGACCTTCCTCTACTCTTATCACTTCCACTTGGATTCCTACTCTTTGATCTTCCCCGAGAACTAAATTCAGAAACCAAAGATTGAGAGGAATTAGAGAAGGTTACCTATTGTGTTTTTCTTCTCACCTCTTCACTCAAAAGACCACTTGAAACCATATCAAAAGTCAGCTGCTTGTCAAAATTATTCAAGGAAATAACTAAAGGTTCCCAAGATTCTGGTAAAGTATTCAATAATAGACAAGCTTGCCAAGCATCATCCAGAGGCATATTCAAACTAGATAATTGAGTTAATATACCTTGCATCTCATTGATGTAGTCACTGACTTCTGTCCCATCCTTATACCGAAGATTCATCAACCTTCTGATCAGCAAATTTTGGTTTCCAGGAGTGTCTCTCTCATACATATGTAAGAGCTTATCCCAAAGTTCCTTAGATGTCTTTGTTCCAGTCACATGGTTATATACATTCTATTCTAACCATTGCCTGGTATAAGCCATGCATTTTCTGTCCATCTTGATCCATTCTGCCGTGACACTCGACTCAACCTTAGCAGTAGGTAGAGGAGAGGAGGAATCGAAGGAGCCTTCCCTTCATCAATCACAACAGGAGTAGCACTCAACAGTGGACTAGTCAACTCAGGAGGACCAAGAATTGGACCATATAAATGCTTAGTGAATAAATAATCAATCATACGACCCTTCCAGTATTGCCACTTAGACTTACTAATATAGTAGATAACATAGAACTAATCGCTCACTAGGTTCCTTGTTTAATTGCACCATTACTTGTTGCATAAACTGTTGTTGTTGTTGTTGCTGATTCTGCATGAATTGTTGCATAGTTTGTTGCATGGAATTGAACATTTGGATCAAATCCGGTTGTTGTGGTTGTTGCTGAAAAGAGAGTGAAGGAGGTCGAGAATACTGTGATGGTGGTGGATTAGTGGGAACAGCAGCCGGTTGTGGAGAATTATTCCATGAAAAGTTGGGGTTATTGCGCCAGCCCGCATTGTAGGTGTTGGAATAGAGATTGTTGTTCTTATTAAAGTTGCCTACATAGTTAACTTGATCTGTTGTAAATTGACCTGTAGAATGTCCTTGTCCACACCATTCACACCTTGGCTCCACAGCCTTAACATGTCTATGTATATTAAGATTTTGAACTTGATTAGTTAAAGCACTGACCTGAGCAGATAAAGTAGTAAGTGCATCTAATTCTAAAACTCCGGTAGTCCTCCTTGGATGCCTTTCTTGTGTGGCATGATGGTTGCTAGGAACCATTAATTCTAGCAATTGGAAAGCTTCATGTGGGCTCTTCCTAAGAAATGATCCATTGGCCGCCGCATCAATTATGTTCTTTATTTGCCCCAACAACCCGTTATAGAAAGTTTGGAGTTGCATCCATCTTTCTATACCATGGTTGGGACACTTTTTTAACAATTCTTTATATCTTTCCCATGCCTCAAAGAGAGATTCACCATCAAACTGCAAAAAAGATAAAATTTCATTACGTAATTTAGCAGTTTTAGAAGGTGGAAAATATTTTAACAAAAATTTTTCAGATAATTCATCCCAAGTGGTTATTGAATCTAATGATGACAACCATTCTTTCGCACTTCCTATTAATGAGAATGGAAATAAGCGAAGGCGGAGAGCGTCATCAGAGACACCAGGTTGCTTATACATATCACAAACCGATAGGAAATCCATGATATGCCTATTAGGATTTTCAGTAGGCAATCCACTAAATTGTCCTATGGTTTGTAACATGTTAAATAAAACTTGTTTAAGCTCGAAGTGGGTCGCATTCACCGGTGGTGCAATAATACTAGGTTGTAACCCTCTTGCAAGAGGTACAACCCAATCTTGGATTGCCCTATTGTCATCATTAGCTACTGCTACAATCGGTGGAAGTGGAGGCATTTGTTGTTGTTGTGGGTCCATGGCTTCTTCTTCTATGGCTTCTTGTGCTCTTCTTCCAGCGGCACATAAATTTCTCAAAGTCCTTTCAATCTCTGGATCATAAGAAAACAAGGGTGACCACACTAATCGATGCATAAACAAATGGTAACAAATAAATGATAGCAAGGAAGAAGACAATGATATAGTTTTTTTTTAAATCAGACACTAAAATCTAAAAAGAAAAGAAAAACACTCAAAATTCTAATCCTAAATTAATTAAGAAAATTCGATCTCCTCGGCAACGGCGCCAAAAACTTGTTCGAATAATTTTAGTGACATGCAAGTATACACAGTCGAAACAAGTAGTATGATGATAAATTAGAGTATCGTTCCCATAGAAAGATGAATTTCCTTAAATTAATTAAAGAAAATAAAATTAAGAACAAAACAGAAATAATTAACTTAACGGAATCTAAATACTAACTTAAATAAAAAGCGAAGTTAAATTTATAAAACTCGTTCTAGAGTCGAATTTCCCTTAATATGAATTTAATCTTCATCATATCTTACTCTTATCTTTTATTCCCTCGGATTGTCGATCTAGGATAATTATATGACATGGTGGCTCCCACTCCTTCATGTTTCTATTATTTTGCCTCAATTTCTACCTCCCGGTGATAATTAATTATTTAACAAAATAATGCATTAAGAATTGCCTTACAACTGCATACGATGTTGTGTATTTTCCGACCACAACGACAAACAAGTCAAAAGACTCGTCGTATGATGAACTACCAATGACTAATCTAATTAATTTCTCCCGAAATCTAATTAAACCTCATGATCTAAGAAATAGGTGATCAATCTATTCTTAGCATTAAGAATATGATAATTCAAATAATACGATTGAATAAAAGTGTAAAAGCTTGAAATAAATTCAATTAAATCATGTTAAGTTCCATTCTTCTCTAGAACGAAAATAAGAGACTACTCCATAATAAAAATAGAAAACATTATAAAGAAGAAACTAATTTTTATTATAAAAGAGAAAGAAATTACAAAAACTAAAACTACTACTTCCACTACACTCCGAAGCCAAGAGATGAGATATGATCAACAACAAATGACCACCCCTTTATATAGAAGTGGAGATACAAGAATTCGAAGAGGGTGTTCACAAATCGACGTAATCTAATTAATTATAATGTCCCTTTACATTTCCAACTGTTCGACTCCATTGAACATCATACATTGTAGTCATTTGGTGGCGCCAAGTGTCATGACCAATCAAATCCAAAGCTTAATTTATTCATCTTTTTCTGCATTAAAACATCAAAGTTAAGCATATATAATAAAATATTAATTAACTAAAAAAATAAAGTAAAATATTACTTAATTAATAATGTTTATACCCGGGAAGTACAAAATCATATTAAAAACATGGGTAAATATTATATATTTTAAACGCTTAACAACGACCATCTTAACATATTTCTTATCATTCATCTTGACACAAAATATTACTACCCAAAAACAAGACAAACAAAAGAACCAAAGCACAAACCAAAACTCTGATATTGTTTGTTGGGAAATAGACATTCTAGCGGAAACAACTCAGAAAATATTTCCTCTTAAGATGAAATGAAAACAAATATAAGATGAATAGGAGACACCTAGATAAAAAAAATGGATGGAAACTTTCTTCCAAATTAAGAAAAACAAAACCAACCTACTCGATCAACTTTAATTAAGAAAATCTCTTTTAATCAAGTATCGATAAAAGTTTGACAAAACTCTCATAATACAAATCAGACCAATAACAAGATCTGAAATATACAATTCTTGAGAAATACAATATATGAGAAATTAAAAAATTAACATACACCTCAAAAAAATTAGATCAACCTCACACGTTGGATTAAAACCCCAACTTCAACTTGAGATGATGAAAAACTTCTCCAAACTCTCCCTTTATGAGCCAAATATGCTCAAAAACTCTCAAGACAAAATCACACGTAAGTATACGAAACACCAACCATTAGTCTGATAAACCGAAAAGTCAAAACTTATAATTGAGTTTTTCCAATACAAATGGGTAAAGGAAACTCAACACCCTCATCTGCTGCCAAACTACGTCGGTTGAGTACTACTCTCTCTTTTGGCAATCCTGTTCTTGAGCACCGCCACCCCCTCTGAGCTAAGCCGGGAGTTGCCCATTGGAACACCTTCCATCAAGAGAAGCACCACAAGAACAACTGCCACTTTTGTGATTCCCATGACGTTGTCTATCCAGTGGAAACGACTTGATTGATTGACTAGTTATAACGATGGAGCTAAATGTGCTTTATATGGGACTATAGGTCGCAATTTTGCGGAGAATAATTTAGAGCCGAGTAGTATATTTTCATGGTGTAGAAACTTCGTTGGAACGTTCATTATCATCCTACTTTGTATGGTGATTTTTGACCATTGGTGAGAGCGAATAGTGAGAAAAATCAATAGTCAAATCTCTTTAGGAGAAAAAAATTCACACAAAATTTAATCACCTGGGCTCATTCAAGCTTGAGAACAGTCAAGGTGTGCCCACCCAGTGTATGACAGAAATGTCGACTTGAGAAAGAGCGGCATGCACCACGTTTTGCGGAGTTAGAAAATCTGCAATTTAATAACGACAATTTTGGACTCTACCTAGAAATCAAAGCCAACCCCAACAAGTCATCAAAAAACGGCTGAAGACTTGGACTTTAACCGACCATCTTTTATGGGCCGGGGCGAAATGAGTGCTAGCAGGTCTTAATAGGGGTCTTCGTAAGTACATGTTATGAGATCCAAATACGGGTTTGAGCTTACAAAAATGTTTCAATTTAAGCACTTGAACTTGGTTGATTAGATTTTTCATTTTAGGAGAAGTTGAGACTCTCAATTTTGGCTTTGGTTTTGCTTAAATTTCACACGGATCACGATCAACCGTACATTTCATTTGATTTCTTGATGCTGCAATGTGGGAAGTAGAGGACGGAGCCAATAGCAAAGTAAGCCTTGAAACCAATGCCAACTGCATTGACATTGAGATATTGTTCAATATCAATTATATTATATCGTCTGCTTATGCTCATTAGGTATCAACATGAATAGAGAACAATTTATGTTTAGGATAAATGAAGACAACACCATAGATTTGTTAGCATGCATGACATGAAAAATGTAACTAGTGTCAAGGCACAAATGAAGCCTTTAGGAGGATATCATGGAAGAGAGGTGCACGCAAGCTCGTCAATTTACCGGCCTGGTGGCGCTCCCCAGCTTTCATAGACCGGGCGCGAAGTGCCGGGCGTAGGCGGAACTGGTACAGGGGCACGACCGTTTAATCGATTCAACACAGCGTCCTCTAGCCGAGTACTGTGTTTGATCACTACAGACTCTGCAACCATTCTATCCTTGAGCTTCACACCTCAGGGCTAATACGTGAGTTGCAACTAGGAACAGCCCCCATCGAGAGAATCAGCATCACCACCACCAACTTAGCCCTCATATTACTTTGGCAATTGAAATGGAGATTCACAATCAGTTGCCAGTCTTGCTACCTAAGGATTTGGGATGGATGATTGTTGTTGGTTGGATATATGCTTGTATTGTAATTGAAAGAATGGAGCTAAGATAATTTATGGGGTGCCAGTATAATTTATATAGGACTATGGGTCGCTCTTATGCGGAGAATAATTTAGAGCTGCGTAGTATATTTTCTTGGTGTATGAAACTTCGTTGGAACGTTCACTATCTTCCTACTTTGTATGGTGATGTTTGACCATGGACGGGGAACCTTTCAAAGTATGTAGAAAAATCAATAGTCAAATCTTTTTAGGAGAAAAATTCACACAAGACATAATCACCTGAGTAGCTCATTCAAGCTTGAGAGCGGTCAAGGGCTGCCCAGTGTGTGACAGAAATGTCAAGCACAGTTCAAACAGAGGGTAAACGACGAGAAATATCAAGCACAGGAACAGATCGAACAATACCTGCTAGCAAACCATGTGGTACCCTCCACTTCTACCCAATTACTACGAAGATAATTCTGTATTATGTAATTTGGTCTCCGTAGATGTGCCAAAACTTGGTTTTTAGGTGCCATGGCCCCGTAAAAAATTAAAAAATTTTGCAGCCATTGTATAATGTCCATTGGCAATTCTGAATCATTCTCGAGGGAAGTTATGGAGAATGGGAAATTAGCTTATGGATAATGTAGACTAATTTCCCGAGGGGGATCATCTGCATTCTGCAGGAACTGCTCTCTAGCCATTTGCATCAGGTCTCACACTTGTGTTCACAACCTTATGCTGTTTACTTCCTTTCCTTGATAATGCTAAACGTCTAGCCATTTTGCTCAAACAAAAATCAAAATTCCCTTCAAAAATTGCGACGACAAAATTATCTCATTTATTACTATGTAGCACACTCCGGCTAAGAGCAACATTTTTACTGGGAAAAACATGCTTCTACTCCTTATATGCTTGCAAGTCTAAAACAAGTACGGAGGTAGTGGAGGATGGAGAAACGGGCTTCGGCAGCGATTGCCAGGATACGGGCTTCGGCAGTGATCGCCAGGTATGATCTCAAGCTTCTTGCTAGAACGAGAAACGTCTAGCAGAGGGGCAGGTGGTCCTCCGGCAGGACCTCTCCCAGCTTCCACTAGCCCAGGAGCAGCAATTAGCTCCAACAAGAGAAGCACCACTACCGGTATGGGACCGGCTTCCTTCTGCCATCTTTGAGCATCGTTCATGCAGTAGTTGCGACTATTTTATGTGATCTGTGTCAGGTTATTATATTATATATATATACATACCCACAATAAGGGTTGTCCTCGATGACCAAAAAAACTTGGTCTTCTCGCAAGAGTACTGGGGATAATGGTTTTTTCAGATTTCTAATCTGAGCTTTTTTCAGACCTAATCACATTTAAGATTTTTTTGTGTGTGGCAAATTCAATCCTTTATTAACCAATTATAATGGAAAGGTTCTAATTTTACAACCTCGGTAGATTTAGAAAAAAAATAAAAACCAAAACAATAAACTACCAACTTTATCCATCTCCTTTTTCTGGGGTAGTTTTATAAAAAAGTAACGAAACTTTCCGGATTAGATCTTCTAATTATACTTTATAACATTAATTTCAAACATATTCTTAAAATAAGTCTCCATCATATTCAAGACGATTAAAATCTGAAATTATATAGTACTAATTTGCTCCAAACATTGTATTTTCAGGTCAATATCAAGGGAACTTCCCATTATAATTTACACATCAAAATATATAGAAAAACATCCGAGAATACTAACGATTCAATCTTCACGTTAATTTTGTACACGGTTTGATGATCGAAACAAGTATACCATATATTGGCTATAAATTCGATATAATAATTGTTATGTTATCAATGATTATGATATGCTTTCCTATTATATGAATATATATTAAACCCTAGTTTTTCTATACAAATATATGCCTATTACATGAGAACACGATATGGAGAATTAAGATATCTTGAGTTTGTTTTTGTGATATTATTATTCAAACTTGATAGCAAATAATTATTTATGTGATCTTTTACCTTTTTTTATTGCACAATTTGTCAGAGATTCCTGGTTGAAAAACTACTCTGTTTTTATAGCATTTCAATTTGTGCTCTATGCTATGGGTTTGCTCATTTGCTGATTGTACTTACTTGCAGAAATGGTGAAAGCATGTGTTTTATTGGATGGACTCAATCGTGGCTTGCCAAAACAAGGAATCGGGCATTCGAGGGGACTTGTTGACAGTTCAAACAATGGTGAAGGACGAGAAATATCAAGCACAGGAACAGATCGAACAATGCCTGCTAGCAAACCATGTGGTACCCTCCATTTCTAGCAAGTTAGTACGAAGATAATTCTGTATTATGTAATTTGTTCTATGTAGACGTGCCTAAACTTGGTTTTTTAGGTGCCATGGCGCCATAAAAAATTAAAAAATTTTGCAGTCATTGTATAATGTCCATTGGCAATTCTGAATCATTCTCGAGGGAAATTATGGAGAATGGGAAATTAGCTTATGGATAATGTAGACTACTTTCCCGAGGGGGATCATCTGCATTCTGCACGAACTGCTCTCTAGCCATTTGCATCAGGTCTCACACTTGTGTTCACACCCTTATGCGGTTTACTTCCTTTCCTTGACGTCTAGCCATTTTGCTCAAACAAAAATTAAAATTCACAAAATTATCTCATTTATTACTATGTAGCACACTCCGGCTAAGAGCAACATTTTTACCGGGAAAAACATGCTTCTACTCCTTATATGCTTGCAGGTAGTGGAGGATGAAGATACGGGCTTCGGCCGTGATCGTCAGGTATGATCTCAAGCTTCCTGATAGGACGAGAAGCGCCTCGCTGAGGGGCAGGTGGTCCTCCGGCAGGACCTCTCCCAGCTTCCACTAGCCCAGGAGCAGCAATTAGCTCCAACAAGAGAAGCACCACTACCGGTATGAGTACCGGCTTCCATCTGCCATCTTTGAGCATCGTTCATGCAGTAGTTGCGAATATTTTATAATCTGTGTCAGGTTATTATATTATATATATACATACCCACAATAAGGGTATGTACAAAGATGGGGCGCTCATGCGGAGAATAATTTAGAGCTGAGTAGTATATTTTCTTGGTGTATGAAACTTCGTTGGAACGTTCATTATCTTCCTACTTTGTATGGTGATGTTTGACCATGGACGGGGAACCTTTCAAAGTACGTGAGTGCGAATAGTGAGAAAAATCAAAGTCAAATCTTTTTAGGAGAAAAATTCACACAAGACTTAATCACCTGAGTAGCTCAATCAAGCTTGAGAGCAGTCAGGGACTGCCCAGTGTATGACAGAAAATGTCGAGTTGAGAAAAGAGCGGTATGCCGCACGTTTTGTGGAGTTAGAAAATCTGTAAATTAATAGCGACAATTTTGGACTCTACCAACAAATCAAAGTCAACCCCAACAAGTCATCAAAAAATGTAGACTTGGACATTAGCCGTGCATCTTCTAATGGCCGGGGAGAAATTAGTACATGTTATGAGGTCGAAAAACGGGCAAAAGCATTTCAATTTAAGCGCTTGGACTTAATTGATTAGATTTTTCATTTTTAGGAGTTAGTTCAGTCTCTTAATTTTGGCTTTGGTTTTGCTAAAATTTCACACGAATCACGATCCAACCATACATTACATTTGTCTTCTTGATGCTGCAATGTGGGAAGTAGAGGAAGGTGCATATTGTTCAATATCAATTATATTATATCGTCTGCTTATGCTCATTGGGTATCTACATGAATACAAAACAGTACATGTTTAGGATAAATTAAGACACCACCATGGATTTGTTAGCATGCAAGACATTAAAAATGCAACTAGCATTGAGGCACACATTAAGCCTTAAGGAGGATATCATGGATGAGAGGTGCACGCAAGCTTGTCAATTTACCAGCCTGGTGGCGCTCTACTGCGCTCCCCTAGCGGGCGCGAAGGACCGAACGTAGGAGGAACTGGTCGAGGGCGAACACCCTTTCCTCTATTCCACACGTACGCTAGCCGACTACTGTGTTTGATCACTACAGACTCTGGAACCATTCTATCCTTGAGCTTCACCGCCACCTCAGGGCTAATACGTGAGCTGCAAGTAGGAACAGCATCTATCAAGAGAGACAGCATCACCAACACCACCAACTTGGTCCTCATATTTTTTCGGCTACTAAATTGGAGATTCACAATAAGTTACCAATCTTGCTACCTAAGGAATTATGATGGATGCTCGTTGTTGGTTGGATATATGCTTGCATTGTAATTGAAAGAAGGGAGCTACGATATATTTATAGGGTGTATTACTTGCACTGTGTTAATCGTATCCAACAAACTTCATTAGTAGTTGCAGGCAAGTTCGTTCATTTTGTTTTGAGACTCTTGACCAGCTATGTTAACCATTAATGTATTAGACGTTTATTCCAACAAACTATCTAAAATAATAGAAGTTAATTATATTTTAGAATAAACTACAGCCAGATAAGAATATATAAGTGTCATGATAAAGACTTGAGAAAAGAGCGGCGAGCAAGACGTCTGTGAAGCGTTGCTGTAGATCAATAGTCGCAGTTGTGGGCCTCGAGTTCTAAGCTAAGCAGGTTTAACCACTTCAAGTCATACTCCATCAACGACGAGGACAGACGATCATTAGAGCGCGCTAACACCACTCTTTAGGTAAAGAAATCCCACTACAGATAATTGCTATCATCTATTGGAAATATCTTATAACCTCCAAATGAGATCAAAAGCAGACACAATGGTGTGATGAGGTAAAGCTGTATAGAAGTCTTGCAGTAACTCCTACCTTAGTGATATACCAACCAAAAAGATGGGTATAGAAAAATACCAGTAATTCAAGGTAAGACGGCGACGATGCATTGATATACATATGTTAAGTCTAAGCTGTTGATCAAAAAGAACACCATTAGGTGACCAAACGAAATTTCAATTTTTTCAAGAACAAATGCAGAAATAGGTTATTTTTTAATTGATCAATAAAACTTCATTAACAGAAGGGCAGAAAAAAGCGTATATGTGTACCAGAATATAAATACATAGATCAAACAACTATGGGTTCATGTGCGGTGTCCATCTTCCAATATAAATCTTTGAGCACATGCAAATTAAATCTGGAGTGGGGTATGATGAACTCCAAACCTGAACTAAGCTGCTGTCTTTACAGACAATTAAGACATTGAATATACATTAACAAATCAGACGTATTTATGATACTCAGCCACAACCAATCCTCCAATATTCATAAGCAAGTTTAAAGGTTCAAAAAAATTTCTAACAAGCAGTGTTACCCATCAAAAGCTTCTGCTCCCACATTATCAAAGAAAACATGTCAACATAGAGGGAGATAAGACCAGTTCAAACTTGAACACAGTGAACTTAATAATAATAAATTAAGGACCTTTATCTAGAAATCCCTCTTTGATTTCCTTTAGGGATGTGGCACTAACCATACATGCTCACTCCATCTTAGGAACTTCCTTCAGGAGGAAGACAAAACTCTATATTATGTAGGGAGAAAAGCAAGGAACGCTAGAAAGATGAAAATCTAAAACAAAGCATGTAACTGCATGCACAGTAATATGGTCAGCTCAAATACCTGTGATATATATTTTCTCACTGGCTCAGATACATAGAAAGCCACAATGAGCTTAAGCTCCGGTAATCTCCTGTCATATTAAAGCTTGAAATCTTGGAGATCACGGAGGTGATAATTAGCCCTAACTCTGGGGTTCTACACCATACTGAAACATGAAATGAAAACAGCTGTATAGAATGACTATGATGATGGATGACCGTCAGTAGTACCAAAGAAGGCAGGTCCTCAGTCCTTCAATGCTCTCAAGGTATCTCCATCCACGAGGATTATTATTATTATGGACTCTCTTTCATGTCGTAGGGCTGAGACGAGAAGAAACAATACGCGAAAAAAGTTGTAGTACTGATACACTTGACAGAGACGATATGATAGATAACTTCATTTTCATAACTAGTTGCTAGAATCAATATGCAAGCCCAAGGATTAGAAAATCAAGAGGACAAATTAACACTATCTTATTTTCGTTAGAAAATAGAAGGTATTGTGGGGAAAATATCATGCATCTCAAGAGACTAGCAGAGATATATGGGTGATGACGGATTTGTAAATCTCAAACAAGTTCAAATCTAAAATAAACAAAAATAAAAGCCAAAAGGTCATGAGATAACAATAATAAATAGATTTATAGAGGGTAAAAGAAAGAGGAGACACATACATATGACTACATAAATGAGACTGGTCCGAAAGATCGCACCATAACGTTTAAGAAATAAGAAATATATATATACAAGAAAATCTATGATCATGAACAAACTGGATATAGACTAGATAAAGGAATTAGGACCACAAAGGAAGGAGAGAAGTGATAATATGACACAATATAAGTTGATAATACTTAATCATCTCTATGTAATTACCTTCTTTAAGAATCTCTGATCAGTGTACAATGAGCAAGACGATGGCTGTGACCAAGATCTTTTAAGATTACCATACGGGTTTAACAAAGAGAAGCTAACAGAGATCAGTTGGCAGTATGCCCACCTCCATTTTCGTAACCAAAAACAGAATGACATCCCCTTTGGAGGTGGACAGAATGCCAATAACATCTGTAAGAATCCCTTTGACAGACCCACATGATGAAACAAACAAAGCCCAGAGAAATAGATCCATATCTTTTCATCCCCCTAGCAACATGCAGAAGCCACGAAGGCGAAGAAACCAAAGGCAAATACATACAGTGACCTCGTCTACAGATTCATGGAGGCATCATCCTCAAGACGGATGAGTGTAATGACCTCCTCGTTAATGATGCAGAAGACGTCTACGCATATCTTTGCCTTCCCACTCAACCTCATTCATTAAAACCCTTCACCAATTTTTCCCCTCGATTTTCGTGAAGCGAACAAACATCCTCTGTCTAGTGAGTGGTCACCGCTCACCCCACATAAGGGATATATCTGAAGAGGCATATGTAAAAGGGAGGGTAGGTTGGCCGCAACCCAGCTTTACCAATGCTATAATCAAGCTCGAACTAGTAACTGCCCCTTTTTTGAGCAGATATTGAGCAATAAACAGTTTGCAGGGTAGATTTAGCAACACAGTACTTACCCTCGTTCAATGTTTTGCGCCCCTTAGTACTGTTTACAACAATTGTCGTACTCTCGTAGCCACTAACCAACAGAGAACAAAACAACAATTAAAACAGTCAAAGGCTTTAAAAAAAAAACTAGAAGAAATCGGTAATAACTCTCTTGAAACGAATTTCCTGGCCTAGCGAACAGATATATAATATATAGGGAGAGAAAAGGTATCTTTCTTGGGTGGTCAAACGGTGAGAAAGGTTTCGGCAGAAAGCTAGGATGATGCAGGGATTGAATTCCCTCGGTTTGTCGACTGCCAGGTCACATTGATTGCTGGTTTCTCGCCAAGTGCTGAAGTGAGTAAATACCCGTTCATCTCCCAACCTGGCTCTGCCTTGCTGCATTTACAAATTGCAAGCTGGCTTACTGGAACTCATCCATGGATGTTCATCGGCGCTATATACTGCATTGGAAAAGCGCGGCACGTTATGATCATTTTCTATCTTTCTTGTTCTGAAAATCATGTTAAGCAATATATTAAACTATATTTGTTTGATTAATCAATCCCCCTCCCTCTAAAATATATATATATCGTGCAAGTGTAATTGTTGTGGGTAATTTAAATCAGTCATTAATATTACTTATTGCTATGACGAAAATGTCTATGCTTAACAACTTTCTTACATAAACTTAGCATGTCATCCTTTCAAAGATAGGCAGCTTAAGTCTTCTTTGCCTTAAATAATAAAACAATCGCTATATAAAAATTATTTTTCTCTACATTTTGAAAAAATGACATAGAAAAAAGTAGTATTTTTTTCATCCTTGCCCCCCACCAATATTTGGAGAGGAGAAAAAATTTACATGTTTTTCTATATTTGGAGACTTTTATAGTTGGATATATGTTAATATTTAAACTTTTCTCCTCCAAAAAACATAGAGGAATTTTTTTCACTACAATTTTTTCCACTCCACTTTTTTTACATATTTAATATTAAAAAATATCTTTTAAAATAAGAAAAAGATAGAAAATAAACACATACTCTCTTTTAAATATTTCCAAATATAAAAAAGATGAAGAGTTTTTGTAATAAAAGTCATTTTTTTTGTAATAAATCATTAAGATAAAAACTTTTATTTGGTTTGAAGAACGATGAATATGCATGATGTTGAGATTTTTTATAGCGTTTATTTACTTAATTAAACGTAAGCCTCCTTTTGCATTTATTTTGTTCATATCAAGAGTATAATTTAACATTAGCAAATTATGACGCGAGCTATAATAGTATGACATATAATATTTTATTTAATTATTAAAGTCGAAATTTACTCTACTTAAGTCTAAGACCATATAGCTAACAAGATGACTAATAAAATTTGATAAGGTACTGATGACATACTAAAACTTGAATGGATATTTTTTTAAAAATATTTCTCATCCGATATTCATAAATGGATTATAAATTATAAGTGACAGATTACATCATGTTTCAATATGATTAAGTCTCGCAGCTAAACCCTTACAGCTTGATCTTATAATTAATTTACATTTTATAATCACCCAAAGACATAATTTAATGGGCTTATACAAAGCTCATTTTTTATCAAAGCTAGCTAGATATTTGTTGGCCTCAATATCCAGGAATGATTGTCAACAAAAGATTAAACATGTGAGGGATAAGTCATCACTTTAATCATCCTGGACAAATCTTAACTTTAATTCCAACCACTTTGGAAAAAAAACTTGATTTCCATTGGAAAATTTAAAGAGTTCATGATATCAAACGCAATTAATTCCCAAGTCCCAAGTCCTATTCATCTGGAACTGTGATAACCTTAAATTTAATCTAATATCTAATATAAAATATGTACCTATTAAAATAATATTCAATATATTAGTAAAAATAGTTTATAGATATTTGATTTGAATTAAATATTTTAAAAATATGACTTAGACGTATTATATTCTACTTAGATTGCGTTGTTATTGATAATATCAATGCCAATCTGAAACTATATTAAACACTAAGTTGGCTTAATAGATCTAGTGCTATGCCACTAATTATGGGCTAAATATTGAAGTTTTAAGAATGAAATTTTCTAAAATTGGCAACCCTAACTTTAACCCCACGTCTGGTACTTATTGAGTATAATCAAGTACATTATAAGTAAAAATGATTTAAATCTTTAATTTGAGTTAATCATTTTAAAGAGATAATTTAAGCTCGTCGTGTTAAACTTTTATTGAGTCGTTATTGTGAGCCATAGATTTAAAAAATCTTACATTGTCGCGAAAAATTTATTAAGCCTTTTCCATTATAAATCAAATTTCAAGTGACTCTACAGTGACAACTGTTAGTAAAATTTTAAAATTTATTTTTGACTTTTTGAGTAAAATTCCAATTATGATTCTGTATTGACTCCAGTCTCTACTGTTATTCAGTGAGTCTGAATCCCATGGTTTTTAAAATTATGATAATACTTTTTGTAAAAAAAGTAATGGTGAGTGTACTCCACTGTTATTTCCGGTTCAAAAAGTTTGTTGACAATCATGCTCGAATTTTCTTGATGTTCTGGGCTGGTCAGGTACATATCTTTGTTATTAGTTCAAATTCTCGCCGTCTCCACTTATAAATTCAAATAAGTGAAAATTAAGATCAAGATAAGATACATGATTAGTAGGAGTTTTTCAAAAATACGAAGTGAAGTTGACATAAGTTCTTGGAGTCTGTGTAAAGTTTTAAAACTAGGCAGGAGATGATCACCAAGAGAGTCAACCATTGCGTTAGTTAGCAATTTTAATTTTTTTATTGGAAATCAAGCTTTTTTTATTAAGCTTTAGAAATAATGTCAAGATTTATAGTGTAGGATGATTAACGCACTGACCAACATATTCATGGTATGAACCCACGAGCTTGTGATCCCTCACACGGTTAATTTTCCATTCTTATACAATTAAACTTGGATATATTTAAGCTAAAACATCTGGCTATATCCAGTTTTCACGTTAATATCTGCTGGGATTATTTTTTGGGTTATTTTTGCTAAAACGTCTATTTTTAAATAATATTTGCTAACAATTGTGATACTTAAAACTTTTTTTCTTGATTTGAAGAGTAGTTTTTTGATAAATCACACTAAAGTTTAATTTTCTAGACGTTTTAGGTCTGTTAAGGTGGATATATAATTGCCATAATTTTCCTTTTTCATCGTCCCCATGAAACGAAATTCAACGAATCTATGAAAATTAAGAAAAGTGAAACGTAATTGTTCTTTCTGCCTGGACCATTGTGGGCCAAAAACTCTAAAAAATAAGTACATTGTACTCTCTTGTGGCTTGGTAGGGTCAGAGTAGAAGAAGCGCATGCAATTTTTTTATTTTTTTCGCAAAAAAGGTGTCCTTGTGGAAAATTCATGTTAATTGCATCGGTGACGAATAAGACTGAGTCATCTTTATGTACGTTACTAGGTGGACATAATCAGAAGCATTTTGCATGCACATATATAAGGTCAGGGACATGCATGATGACTTTTCTTCAAACTATTTTTTTCACCCGAACCATATGTCGTCTTTACTTGTGCGTATAGCTGTCTGTACGCATGGAACAAGGGTAATTAACTCCTTTTTTCGTTAAAAAAATTAAACTCTCCTTTATAATTTTCAGAGTCAAATGAATGAATCAATTCGTGTTAATTGATTTTGTGATTGACTTACGTGTACGGTTAAATCAAATAAAAGTTAATAAAATATATTATTTTTTTATTATACATAATTATATGGTTTAAAATATTATAATTAATCATATATTTATAAATTTTAAGCCATGTCATACCGAGTAATTAATGTTTATTATTTTATATATCTTTTTCTTTCTTGGATTGAAAAACCGAGTAGCCATTGGCCTTAGCCGAATTAAATTTGAGTTTTAAGTTTATAAACTATAGGCAACTAACACCGTGAATACATTTTTTGCTATAATTAAGAAATAAGTTTATATTTGCTACATGCACGTAATTACAACGCAAACCTGGAGGGCTGAACCAGATGAACAAACCAAAGTCATCTACTAACATCTTTTATATTATTTGATTATAGAGTAAAATCCAAAACACAAATGGTAAACCAGACCCAACAAATTGAATTACACCAGTTCGGTTTAATTTTAATGAAACACCCCTCTTGATTCCCTCTCCCTCTCTCCTCTGTCTTCTCTCTTTCAATTGCGGGTCACAATTCAGTGTAGTTTGCGGTTTACACGAATGGTGAAAGACCTTGATAGAAAAGGTGCAGGAGTAGCTACGTAGTTAACAGCCGCCTTGAGAAACGTAAAAACTAAAAGAACTAGTACTACGTATAGTTCATGAACGTACTCGACGCAGTTCAGCTACGATCCACTTGTGAGCTAATATACATAATCAATAACGAGAAATGTGAAGAAATTAGATCGTCGCGCACCATCTTTTGAACACAAAATTACACCAAACAGGCAGGCAGCCGGGGCCGACACTTATAAGGACAAATATCAAAAACAAAGAGAAGATCAGTAGCTAAGGGACAGAGAGACAGAGAGAGACGGCATGAAATGACCGGTTGTAGCAGCTGCATCACATGATGGGAATGATGACGCGCTCGACACTAGTTGATGGTTTTGTTGGTGAGGGGAAAACCCTAGTGGTTGTGGAGTACAGAGAAGTGAGTAGGGTAATGGCTGGTTTACTAGTTTCAAAGAAGAAATGATGGCGATGAAGAGCCCCGCTCACGGTTGCATGTGACAACAGTTCCCTTGGCTTACGGATCTTACTTCCCATGAGATGGTAGGCAGCTTATGGGAAAATTTTTCGCCGTGCCGGCTTTGGTTGAACCTTAGCTCGACTCTGGATATTCTCGTCTTAGAAAATTGCCGGTGATCAGACCCAAAATATCCCTAGTGTGCTACAAGGCCAATCTTGAAGCCCTTATGTTGTGTATTTTTTTAATTTCTTTTGTAAATGTCATAGCATCTAACACATACATGTTTATCAGTTGAAGCTTTGTGATACACAGTACATTGGTATGTAGCAAAGATATAGCCTTGAAGGCATGTTGGAAAAAAAATGGTTCCAAAGCACTGCAAGAGGACGTGCCCAACTCGAGTACTGGTACATTTAAAAGTTATTAATATTGCGTGTTAATAACATATGAAAATAACTATACATATCAGACGTAGCTCTCATTTTAATTATATTTTAAAATTAAAAAATATATGATTAGCCAATATTTAGTTTTGAAAAGGTAATTTTATCTGTTTAGAATACAATTACATTAGAAATAGACAAAATTAACAAAAGAAGAATCATTTTGTAGATACTTTGCTATATTTGATAAAAATCAGTTAGCTATTTATTGTAATTTATATTCATCCACTAGGTGTATTTAGTTTGAAAATCTAATATATTTTGACATATTATAATTGCTTATCTTACTCATCAATTTCACTTTTTAACTTAATTGTATAGTTTTAAAACTCTTTTTTAATTCTAAAAAATCTCCTAGTCGACTTATTTTTACGGCGCTTGAAGTCAAATTCTATGAATGACTTCCTGTTCACGGATTGTATTCTCTTTAAGTCTTTTTTAATTTATTTTAGAATTAATTAAAAAATATTATAAAAATAAATTATTTTTTTATTAATTTAATTAAATCAATAATTTAAAATAATATAAATTGTATATTTATAAATTTCAAATATCAAAGAGAATAATGTATTATAATTTAATATATATTTCTAGTTTTTGGATTAAAAAATTATTATAAATAACTCCCAAACAAGTCAACTTTCCTCTATAACCTGTCGAATCTGACTCAAAATGCCCATTTTTAAACTATGCTTTATAGCTGAAAATTCAATTGTGATCTGTTTACAATTTATGGTTGTGGCTCAAAGTAAACGAGAAAGTCGATAATAATTTGCTTACAAAATAAAGAGGAGATGGTGGATTGGGTTGCCTTTGTTTACATAAGAAATTAAAAGGTTTCAGAACCTTTAAACCTTTTTCCAATGCAGTTTGAGCTTTAACCCTTGGCATCATGATGTTGTGGGCCTCATGAATTAACAAACTTTTTCTTTGCAAAAGGTAGGAAAAACGATGTTTGCAATAGTCCATGATAATGTTCAGCGACTTGCAATCATTTTTCACACACTAAAAAACCAACGATTTTAAGGCTTTTGAGGTTAGAACTTCGAAACTGAATTGGGTCAAATTCTTGTTGTGCATATTTCTTTCACGCAGATTCTTGTTTTCTGTTGATGTTACCTGTGCATGCGGGTGGCGGGAATCATTATCTCGGCATCTCAACACAGCAGAGCATATTATCTCATGTTAATATTTTCACTGTCCCATCAAAAGATATTGCCTCATCAAGATTTCAAATCACCCACAAATCCATCTTAATTTTTTCTCTTATTTTCCAGGCAATTTATTCATCGACGTTCTTGACAAGCTAAACCACCACCGAGCCAGGTGGAGATAATCGGATGCATAACTTAAATTTCTTTCTGAGAGATTACTGGCTTGGTAATTTTACAATTATTTTGATATATGGCAGCGGGATTCATCAGTTTGTAACTGCCACCATTGTAGTGTTGCCAATCAACTGGACTATTCCAAGGGAGATTGATCTGTGACGGCTAGTTCAAACAAAATATCGGCAGTTGAAGTTTCCGTTTAAAAATATGATCAGGGCCGTATACATGCATGTATTGCAACGCCTGATAAAACTTGAGAAAATGTTGAGGGTATTATATACTTGTGCGCTTGAAACATATCCGCGGAGATGCATCATAATTTTGATTCTTCGGATGTTCTTGTTGATGTGGTGGGCACGGAGTTGCTAACCTCTTATCTTCTGGGTAAATGAGACACTACAAAAATTGAGCAGGACGGGACTATTCAATAAAGCCGGATGCATCAATGAGTTCTGGAAACGTAAGTTCTCCATCATAAACCTGTAAGAAACATGACATGTTTGACGGGTAAGTTCTGAAAAAAGAACACATTGATATGATGATTGATTAAAACAATAATTGGGCTGCAACTCGTCCGAAAATGTATATTTTACCTTCCCCTTAATCACCCACGTTGGGAAACCCTTAAGTTTTGCAATTTCGCATTCCTTGGCAATTTTTCTGCCTTTACCAACTCCATCTGGAAAGCACTCCACATAGTCTAAGATTTTTGCTGCTTCACTACCAAACATCTGCAGAAGAATGCCAATCTTGAAACTTTTGTTCCACAACTTTTAACCAACAAGCGCCAAGGTTAGATGCCAAAATGTACCTCTTTCTGTTCCAAACAGTGAGAACACCAAAATGCCCCATACATTTTAGCTCCTATTGAACGTAGGTGATTTGCCAAAGAAATGGAAAACGAGGTCGACTGATTTGTTATCTCAGATTCGAAAGGCAGTAAATCAACCGCGACTAGGCTGTAAAAATTTTATCAAGCAAAACAGAAGTACCTTATCAATTCTAACTGGTATCTGAAAACAACCTTAATTTGAAGGTGAACAACAATGACACTAGATCAAATAGCTAAGGAAGCTAATCAAAAGATGATTCTTCTTAGCTTATAGTCCTAGCAGCAAAACTTTCAATGGAGTTGTTTAAGGGCATAGATTAAGATGCATCTCATAATATGTGTCTGCCTAGAAATTGTGTAATAATTGAACCAAAGTATGAGGCTACGGCAAAGCAGAGTTTGGCCCAAACCGAAATAATTGGCTGAACCGAACCGAACCAAAATTGTCGGTTTGGTTCGGTTTAGACATTGGGTAAATTTTCTAAATGTGGGAAATATTGGTTCAGAACCGAAGAGAACCGAATCCGACCTAAAAACAAAAATAAAAATAAAAATAAAATAAAATATTTATGTTTTATATGGGTTATTATTTTTTTTATTTGTAATTTATTTGAGATGTTTAATATAATATCTATATGTAGAATATTTTTGAATGTGATTATGATAGTTAAATTATGTTTTTACTTTTATTTATTGTAAAAATAATAATCAATTTTAATATAGTTTCAATAGTTTAGTTTCAAATAAACCGAATTGAACCAAACCAAAATTCGGTTCGGTTTTGTGGTATTTTTGGGTTTGCTTGGGTGTGGAATTTCAGCGTCTAAGCCCTTTTCGGAAGGCAGACTAAGAATATCCAAGAGAATATTAATGTAGTGCTGCATACTCACATTTATAAAACAGCAGAAGCCTTACTTGATCCAACTACATGAGTATAATGTATATTATCATTATTTACTCTTATTAATAAAGGAAGAACTCAATACTAGCTTCTGATTAAAAATATGATATATAGCCAATCAAAATTCAAGAAAAAAATACAATAAAAATATCTCCCACTTCAGAGGGTCACAAGTTTGAACTTGGTTAACTTCAATTTCTTTAAAAAGATGTTAAATAAAAATATCTTCCATAACAAAAGGTTACGAGTTCAAACCCGGCTAGCCTCAATTTCTAACTTCCTATGGTCAAAAGTCGTTCTAATTGCCTTGAAAAAAATATATAATAAAAATAAAAAAACAAATCAAATTATTATAATTTATTCTTTCATTAAATTAGAATTTATTTGCAAAGTCAATCAGAGTCTATATCTATGATATTTAATTATTCAGTTTATCTCATTATTCAATGAGAGTTTATGTATAAAATTAAAATTTATATAGAATAAGTTGTACATTGCGCGACATCTTGCCTAGTTTATATAGGAGGGATTTGCCTATAATATTTATCTTTTTTAAAAAATACAAACATGCAGATCAGTGAAGCAAACCTCTATATACAAATATCTAATATGCAAAAAACTGGATCGATTAACCACATAAAAGTTCCAGCCATTTGAAAAGGAGAACCATTCAATGTTTAGAATAACAATGTACATGCTTTGAAGAGAAGCAACAAAAGTAAACATTATCAGAAGCAAGCACCCATAAGGTGCGAATGATATGGAAGAAACAATGCTGCTGCTAACTAAGGAATTTCTTTACAGAAGTGTATCGCTAAGAGAATAAAACGAAAGCTTACTTTTTATCCGATTGAGCTGTACTGTATGTGTTTCTCAAAGCAGCCACTACTATGGCGGAAATTGTCAACTGAATACCAATATTTTCAAGCAGACCTTCCCAGCGATAGTCCTAAAATGGAAAAACAATTAAACAACTAAAATTTTCATTAAGAGGTTTGTTTGTGACTCTGTAAAAATATAATTTACGATGACAAAACACCAAAAAATAATAATAATACCTTCAGGTTGATAAAGAACAAGGTGAAAGAGAGTAGAGCTGAAAACAGACAATAGGAGCATGTGGTTCCAGAAAACTTTGTACTGAGGAGATACAAGAAATAACCACTTGCTGTTGCCATCGCTGTGGTGGTTCCAAGCAAAATGAGGCGGCCATCAGATTCACTTAATCCAAAAGGCCTTTTTCCTCCAGACAGTTGTAAAGTAAGAGTTGTAACCAATCCATATCCAAGTAATCCAATTAAAGGAAGTGGTACACCTGACAAATGCAAAATGATTAACAATGAAATCCTCCCACATATATACAACCTGCATAATACATAATACATAAGTCAAAAGACATTCATGTATTGAAAACTTAAACAATACCTCATAAAGGTGGGGCATTTAGAGATCAAAATTTGTGCAACACGAAAATTAGGAAAAAAGTGTTGCTAAAATCACCCGTATCACACACATCTTTAGGGAAATGAGTTGGAATTCTGTGTAAATTAATCAATAAAAAACCATGAAAACCAAACCTCGGAATCCTTGAAATGTGCACACTTGGGTATCATTCACTCACACTGACGGTTAGCAAATGATGCAATCTAACACAGAAGTCCCAGTCTAATAAGCGCCAACAACTGCTGAAAATTATTGTTTATGTTTTGGCAGATGACACAGTACCCAGGACAAAAAATCCAAATTTCCTGCTACGGGTTTTGCAATCAAGGAGTAACATCTTACTGATGAGAATTACAGCATTAACAAATTGTAGCAAGTACAACATCACTAAACAGCATGAACTCATCAGCCATGACAGCCAATTAAATAAAAAACAAAGAAGAGCAGCAAGACGACATGCAGACAAACAAATTATGCATGCAAATTAAAATCAACGAAACATTTAAACTAAGAACCATGACAAACTAAACATCAATTGACAAAGCTAAGTAGTAAAAACACAAGCACATACCAAAAACAACAGCATAGTCACTGTTCAAGATGTCACTGCAACTGCCCCCACCAACCGGGCAAAAAGCAGCAGTATTGGTGAGCTTAAGGTAAGTCAAGTAGCCAGTCTCCGCCAACCCCAGCGCCCCAAGCCCGGCACTCCAAGTGAATGCCGAAATGCCGCTCGGAGCCGATGTTTTTCTCTCCGAATCGAGCTTCGGCGGCGACGAACACTTGATGGGAAATCTCGAAATCCTCTACCAAACAAGCGAGATAAGCAACAAGTACAACCGACAAGACAAGCAAAATCAACGAATTGGAGCAAAAAAGATTCAACTTTTCGCGAAGGGGGCAGGTGAAGAGAGCTACCTTGGATCGGGAGGGATGTAGGGAAAGGGTGGGGAGGGGAGAGAAGGCGGGGAAGGAGGAGACCACCGCCATGGCTGCTCTCCTTTGGAGGTCGAGCTGGGTAGGTGATACTTTGGACGAGTGTTTGCTGGCATGAGGTGCCCGTTTACATGTTTGTTGATTGAATGGAACGTCGATCGTGGGGCATATGTGTTGTCGAACGGACGAAACTGATAGTTTGCTTGTTTGCTTAATTTTAATAAACATAGAATTTACGTTGATATTAACAAAACAAAAACTTTTCATTATTTAAGTAGCGTTATTTAAAATACGATAATTTTTGTGCGTGCAAATTTATAAATTTAAATGTAACTTGACTAGATTTTAATACCTGCTTACGAACAAGCTCAATCTATATTTTAAATTTTAAACAATAATATTTTAATGAAATTCATTTATCAACCCTTTTAGATTTATTATATATAGTAGATAAAGAGTGAAAAATTACTTATTTATTTATTTATTTTCATTTTTGAATTGTTAATTTTTTAAAAAATTGCCATAATGGGTTGATAATTTAATGACTATTTGATGTTGCTGGCCTAAGTCTGAGCAAAAAATATCGTCAAAAAAATATAATTTAAAGTTATTGCCGTTTATAACTTATAAGCTGTTTTTTAAATTCACGTTCCCGGGTTTTTAAAAAAAAGTCGTTTTCTATTAAATAAATAAACTGCATTAATTAATTTAGCTCCAGATGGTCAAGATCGCCTACCAAACCGAATCAATCAATCAACGGTCAATCGTCCACGGACGGCCGACCGACTAACGGAGCCCAACCACCAAATCCATGGCGGCTCCCACCTCTGAATGTTCTGTTCGCCCCTCTCTTCCACCAACTCCCCCTGACGCCTCTCCTCTTCCGCTCCGATCGTCGTCAACGGCGATCCTCCCGTCGGGGCAGCGATAAAGGTGGTGACTTTCCCGATCTAGGGTTTCTTTTTGTGGTGGTTGGTGGAAATGGGGGATCAGTTGGGGAAGGGGGAGGAGTTCGAGAAGAAGGCCGATAAGAAGCTCGTCGGGTGGGGGTTCCTCGGCAACAAGTACGAGGACGCCGCTGAATTGTTCGACAAGGCGGCCAATTCCTACAAACTTGCCAAAGCATGTATGGGCCTTTGTTTGTATCAATTTTTTCCCCAATTTGATATGATTGTTGTCGTTGGCATGGATGATTGCTTCTTTTTGTGTAGGAAATGTGATTTTTTTTTGGGGGTCTTGTAAATTAAATGATTGCGAAAAAGGCTTAAATTTTGATTGTTAACTAGTTCTCATCTGAACAAAGGCTAATTGCTTTGGAACAAAAAAATTGCCGTCAATACGATTGATATTTAGTGAGATGTGATGATTCAATTCGTTTAATTTTTTGTCAGGGGATAAAGCGGGAGCTGTGTACATCAAACTTGCTGGTTGTCATTTGAAGGTTGTTGCTGGCTTGTGAATATGTGTTGGTGCATTTTGTATTTGTTGTGTGATTTTTATGTTCTTATATTTTGTTTTATCCACTCTATCTTGCGTGCAGTCAGAGAGCAAACATGAAACTGCATCTGCCTTTGTGGATGCAGCTAACTGCTACAAAAAAATTTCATCCCAAGGTAATTGGAAGGATTCTTTGTATATTCATGTGTATCCGAAGAAGTTTACTTGTTTTTTATCATATGACGTGTTTTCTCTTTTCAGAGGCTGTATCGTGCTTGGGCAAAGCTGTGGATTTTTACTTGGAAATAGGCAGGTTAAGCATGGGTGCCAGATACTGCAAGGTCTGTAAATTTTTTGTGTTGTGTGGGAGGGGAATTTATTTATGGGGGAGAAAATGGTGGTGATGTGAAAATGGGAAACAATGCTAGATGCTGCTTGTTCCAACAATTAAAGCTTGCAATGGTGCACTGCAGGAAATCGGAGAGTTGTATGAGCAGGAGTCCAATTTTGAGCAGGCCATTGTTTTCCTTGAGCGCGCAGCTGATCTTTTCAGAGTGAGGAATCAAATAGTAATGCCAACCAATGCAAGCAGAAGGTTGCGCAGTTTGCTGCTCAGCTTGAACAGTGAGGGCTTTATCTTCTAATTGTGGCCATGGTTGCTTTATTTTGAAATATTATCACGAAATACTGTAGACTTAAGCTTAGGAATTGTTTTAGCACGTTGGATTTAAAGCCTGTTTAGTTATTTTGCTATTCAAGTTGAGGAAGTTATAAAAATGATGCTCAAGTTTTCCAATGTCTGCTAACCTTCCGCTTGGCTATGCAAGCTGATTGTTTGCTCATTTTGCTGCTCAACTTGGATGGAGAAATCTTCAATGTGTTAGGATACTAAATAAATACATAATAGTACCCTGACACATTGTTTCCATGCTGGATGGGGCTTTCTTCGTTCAATAATATCTGGATTGCATGCTGTACAATAGACTAAATGTTGTATTGGTTTTTCCAGATATCCCAAAGCAACGGAGATTTTTGAAGAGATTGCGAAGTACTCCGTGAACAATAGTCTACTGAAATACAGTGTTAAAGGAATTCTTTTAAATGCTGGACTTTGCCAGCTTTGCAGAGGTGATGTTGTGGCGATAACAAACATGCTAGAGCGATATCAGGTACTATGAGATTGGATGTGGTGGTGTGATTTTAAGTGTTTTTCTTCTCTGAATATACTAATCCTTTGGCATGAGTGCAGGATCTTGATCCAACTTTTTCAGGTAGCCGGGAGTTTAAATTTCTTTCTGTAAGTTGCAATTTGTTCTTTATTTTTTCTTGGTGGTTTGCTTTTTATCTGCCAACTGTCAGTTTTTTGTTCTTTTGTTGCTCAATTAGTTGCTGATGGTTTGTAATTTTGACAGGATTTGGCAGCTTCAATAGACGAGGAGGATGTCACTAAGTTCACTGATGTCGTGAAAGAGTTTGACAGCATGACTAGGCTGGTTTGTCACTGCTCTTCTTCTTAGCTGAAATAACAAATTGAACACTAGATCTCTTATAATTGGTTGAAGTTTTTGCTAATGCTGTCAATGGTAGTAAGAATTTAGGATTTCATTGAACTTCTGAGAGTGTATTTGATGCGAAGGAAATGGGATTTGAAGGGAAATAGAACTAGATAGAAATAACGATAGAAGTAAGGGTAGGAAGAAGGAGAACCCAACAAATTGGGAGGTTGGAGGAGATAGAACCAATAATTCGTGAAGAATTTTAGAAGGTTAGGGGATAAAATTTGGTATCCATCAAAGCTTCATGATTTTCATTCATCAAAAACTATAGCTTACAACGGTGGAAGACTCATATATATGGCCTACCAAAAATCCCAAATAAAAATGAAAAAAATTACAAGAGAAATCCTACAAAATATAAAAAATATATAGAACTCCCTAAAAATAACCGAACTGTCTAATTTATTAGAGACCCACTAAAGAAAAATATTATTCCAATCTGTCCTGCATCAGTATTTAGAAGTTTAGTGGAATGATCCAATTATTCAAATCAATTATGAATCAATTTGATAAAATGATTTTGCCGTAAAATGAGATATCAATTTATTACCTGCAACTATTAATTAAAATTTTTGGAGTAAGAAATAAAAACGCATTCCTATTCTACATACATTATGCCTTCCTGAGGGGAGCATAAGGTTTTTGCTTTGAATGGTCAGTTCAGTTATGTTTATTAGCAGTTTAAGTTAGATATGAATGGACAATAACTATGAAATTATTTTTCCTTGCAGTTTTGCAATTTATTGTCTCCAAAGTTTCGAGTTGTTAGTAACAATTAAACTTGTGTGTGACATGAATGTACTTGACTTCTTACCAATCAAACATGTCTATCATTTTGTCATGAAGACATACATACTTCATTTGTTCTTTCTTGAATAGAGCTTCTCTAATATCTTGTTTCCTATAAACAGGATCCTTGGAAAACCACACTATTGTTAAGGGCTAAAAACTCACTGAAAGAGAAAGAACAGGAAGAAGACGATCTTACTTGAGATATTCCAGCATCATCTTTTTTAATGTTGCTGGTGCTAATCATGCATGCTGTGATGAGACTGTTGCTTTATAATTGTTTTTATATTTTGTGGGTTTGGGGATCTGTTTTGTATAGATCTGGTATTACGAATGCTTCCATTTTTCTGAGTGTATGTTCCATCGCAATCAGAAATTTCATGATTCATCCTCAAAATGGGTCTTGAAGAAACGTGCTTGCCATAATGTTTTTAATATTTCTCAACGACAGCTATAGTAAGCAATGCATTATGCATCCGGAACAAGTCTCTGAAGCTTGACTTGTTAAGGGAAACATTGCATTGCAACGTCGATACTTTTAAATGTTAGTTACTGCATAAATTTTAGCATACAACAATATCTATTATTTGCAAGTCGTGACGATGCTTGCTCCTTCGCCCTCGCCACCCGCCATCCTCCCTCCAAGTCTTTCTAATTGTTTTATTTTTGTCTGCTTACCCCCATCACGGTTTTGACTCCCCCAAATAACTGTTCATTGACTAACTTCTCTTCCTCTTCTTTAAACTTTATTGCCGACTTGGGGGAAAATGTCTATTGTTATCTTTGAAATCATACTTAATAAAGAGAATTAGTACTTCTAGGCTATATCATTGGCAAATGCCCATTCTGTAGTTTCAAACCGTACTTAAGAAATTGGGAAAAGTTTCAAGAACGTTTGAAATGTAATCTTTAGTAGAGGCTTCTTCTTATTCAAATTCTCATCAAAAAGGATTGTAGTACTCTTAACTCATCATGGATTATTGGCGGCATACTTTTTATTCTCCAAAAATAGCACCCCAATATATGTCCAACTCGTGAATTGTTTAAAATGAGTCTCAATTTGGATTAGGTTCTTTGAGCTCCTAATTCAATATTTTGAAGATGAAAATTTGTCGATGTTGACTAGTACTCTTGGAATTCGAATATTTGTTGACAGGGCCGCAGTAAATAGAACCTAGCTAGCTTTTGCCAAGGTGTATGTCAAAATAGTTCATATTTTTACTTTCCCTACATCCGTTGTATTGATGACAAATGATGCATCCTCCTTCAACCAAAAAATTGATTATGAATGGAAACCTAAAATTTGTTCTAAATGTGGTTGTTTTGATCATGCTTGCCTCGCATCCCCGAAATTCCAAGTTGTTCAAACTTCAAATATTCCTTAGAATGAACCTCCTCCAATGTAGACTTCTATGTCTGGCCCCTCTAGTTTTGTCAGTGAGCCAAGTAAAGACACACTAGGCCCTTCCTTTGCACCCATCCACCCCACCCCTCCAAATTCACAAACAGATGTTCAAATATCCATTGAACCCAACAACCCTTCACAAGAAGCTTTGGCTCCTCCTCTTTGTCATGAAAACCAAAATAGATGGAATGTTGAAAGTTTATTCTAAAAGTCTTAGAAAGTCAAGTTGAGTTATAAAATCCAAGGCGATTGCAAATATAATAAAGGGGATATGCCCCCTCCTTTTCAATGACCAACTTAGGAGCTTGGAATGCTCTAGGTTTTTCCCATCAAGCTAAAAGTTTGGATGTCTCCAATCTATCAATTCATAAAAATATGTCCCTTTTTGGAATATATGAGGATAAAATGAAAGCAAAAAGTTTTTACAAGCTCCAAATAGGTTTTATCAGAAGCCGGCAAATTAAGCATAATTATTCTTTTGACCTTGCTAGTCACATTTTGATACAAACTCTTCGAGCTACATGAAAATGACCAATTTATTCACTGTTGTGTGCTAAATTTTAGGGATGGCTTTGAATTCTATATCATCGTGGTATATATATAGAACTCATTCAAACAGAGGCAAGAGCTATGACAAAATCTTACAAGTGTCAAATCTTCCATTTAGCTCCCTCTCATGGATGATTTCAATTTTATTAGAAGCAGCAATAAGCGTTTGGGTGGTGTCAATGCTTCCCATTGGCATCTTGAACAATTCAATAATTTCATTTTCTCAGTGGAATTCAAATTTTATTTAGAGTAACAAATATATTGATGACACTATTGCTCATGGGAAACTTGACATAGGCATTTGCAATGATCTTTGGATGTTGAAATTTTCCAACGGATGTATCATTTGCCTCCTTCATGGGTCCTCTAATCATTCTATCATTCTCTTCAAGTTTGAAGACCCTAGACCCTTTGGTCCTAAGTCATTCCACTTCTTCATTGTGTGGTTTAGAAATGACTTAATCAATATTATTGTTCAACATGCATGGACCTCTCACATTGTTAAAAATCTTCAATTTATTCTATTTAAAAAGTTTTAAGTTATTAAGGCAGCCCTAAAAACTTAGAATAACAAGGTTTCTGGCAGAGTTAATGTGAGATTGACTAGTGCCCTCCATGATACCCAACAAATGCTCTCTATGGATACCACAAATACTTCCTTGCTTGAGAATGAAAGATTGGTCCATCTCAAATTGTTCAAAGAGAGACATCGAAGAAAAATTTTACAGACAAAAATTTAGAGTAAATTGGTTGTAATAAGGTGATAAAAATTCTTGATCTTTTCACTCTACGGTCGCCTCTCACATTTTAAGAAATAATATTCATGAGGTTGTTGACTCACATAAAAAATAAACTTTCTAATCCTCAAGACATTGGGATTGAAAATATGTTTTTTAATGATCTTTTTACCCCCACATCGTCCGGCCTCCCCTCATGTATTCCTTTTCAACGGTAGTTGACATATGAGCAAGCTTTCATTTTGACTCGTGAAGTTAGCATAAAGAAATCAAAATTGTTATCTTTAGTGCCCCAAATATACGCCAAATGATTTTATTAAATAATTTTTGTGTATTCTTCTGAGATATTGTTAGAAATTTTACTTTGACCATCAAGCATTTCTTTAACAAATGAAAGCTTCTACAGACATTGAATTATTGCTTCCTTTCTATTATTCAAAAAAGTCAAGATGCCAAATCTTTTGAGTATTTTAGGCATATCTCTCTTTATAATTTTGTCTACAAATGCATCTTTAAAATTATGACTTTTTGGTTTGCTCTTACTTTGCCTTCTTTGATTAGTCTTAATCACTCAACTTTCTTAAAAGACGGACTGATAAATAAAAATATCTTACTTACCCATGAATTGGTGAGGAATTTTCACCATTGTAGGGGGCCTAAGAGGTTTTGCATCAAGGTTGATTTGAAAAAGGCTTTTGACAAAGTTCATTGGGATTTCCTCCTTTTGGTTGTTTGTGATTTAGGGTAAACAACACTTGGACTTCTTGGATAACTAAATATGTCACCACCTCATCATTAGTATTTTGATAAATGAATGCAATTTTGGTTTTTCCAAGAGCAAAAGTGGTCTCTAACAAAGTTGTCCCCTTTCTCCGGTTCTCTTTATTCTTTACATGGAAGCGCTATCTATCATGCTGGAAACTAAGGTTTCTGAGGGTCTTATCATGTCTCCCATTACAAGGAATGCTTTCAAAGTCTCTCACTTATTGTTTGCTGATGATCTATTGATTTTCTCAGAAAATTCTTTTCAAATGGTCTGGCATATTAAATCTACCCTATAGGACTTTAGTAATTTCTCAGGATTAGAAGCTAATATTATGAAAAAGTGTCATCTTCTTCTAATGTGTGTGACCACTAAGATGATATAATTGGATTATTTGGCTATCACATTGAGGTGCTTCCTATTCGCTATTTGGGTTTGCCTTTTAGTTCAAAAATCTCTCTTATTCTATATGTATCTGTCTCATTGAAAAAATCAGAACCAAGATTCAATGGTAGAATCAAGTTTACTATCTTATATCGATCACATTCAACTCTTAAAATCTGTCTTAAATGACATGTCTCATTATTAGACCTCCACCTTCAAGCTTCCTAACTGTTTTTGAAAACTCATTATTAAGTTGTTCGCATCATTCTTGCAGAGAGAGTGTAAAACCCACGATTCGAGTTAGGGTTTTATATTCAGAACCGGTCGGGTCGACCGTTATTTTTTTGAGTTGAGTCAGTTTCAGGACACGTGTACTGAGCCGATGTCGGTCGCGTGTATGAGCTATGAGGGTCATGCGTACCCAAGTATATGATGATAACGTCAGGAACATAGCAGAACAGAATGAGTTATCAGAATATATGAGAGTATGCCAGTGATTTTTTTTATTTTTATATATAGTAGATCGTAGAATTAGTTTTAGGACGTTTACCGCGTTAGGACGCGTTACGGGCATTTTGGGTGGGTTGATAGTTCTAGAGCATATCATTATGATTTTTTTGGTGTTGTTTGATTTTATGGGATTTTCCCCAAATTTTTTGGAATTTTTCTTACGACTTAAATATTATTTTGACTCGAGTCGAAAACGAGTCAAGTAATATTTACGACTTTGCCACCGCACACCCCCGACATCTTCTTCCCAAACCCCGACGCCGCCCCTTTGCAGCGTCGCCGCCACCGCTGTCGGCGCCGCCCAGCTCCGCCACGGCGTTGCCGTGCTGCCCCGACCAGCCCCGGCCGCTGCCAGGCCGCCGTGACGCCGGAATCGCCGCCTAGCGCCGCGGCTACATTTCAGCCGCGTCGTCGATTCTGCCGCTGGCGACCGTCACCGCCACGATCAGGAGGTCGCCTCAACACCCTCAGCCCTCCAGCGACCTTCCCCGACCGGCACAGAGGCCATCACCGCCCAGGGCGGCCGGATCGAGCCACCCATCGCCGCCGGCTCTGTTTTAGCCTTTTCCGGCGAGCCACCGCCTCGGCCGACCATGTGGACGTCGTGGATGTGTCGGGCTCGCCGAGCCGGTTCCAATGGTACCCTATATGACCCCTATCCAGCTAGTAGACGCCGCCGGCGATTGTCGCCGCAAAACTACCGGAAGTCGCCGGAAAACCGCCGGAAAATCGGAATTTCTGGAATTCGCCGGAATTCACCGGATCTTCCGCGGGGCTCACCCAGTGGAGCCCGATCGAGCTTCGGACGCCGATGAGCGCCGAATTTGAGCTCCGAGATGCGCGACGGAACCCTAGCCGTCGCCGATTGCCGACGACGTGAGGTATAATTACCTCCGATTGATTTATTTAAAATTGATGATAATTGTTAGCATAACATGCTAGGGTTAATTAATTATCATGATTAATGTCTTGACCATGAATAAAGTAAAGATGTGCATGATGAGATTATTAGTGAATGAAGTGATCTAATGAGATGAATTGTGTATGAACATGTTAATCTAGTACGATGCAACTTAGAAGAACAGAATAAAATATGGTATGAGTAGTTGAGTTAGGATTATTTACTCTTATAATTATTTGATGGTTATTTTGATGATGATTCTGTGTTTAATTGTGTTGAGTTTGATGCATCATTTAGTTAGCGGGCGTTAGTATTTAGTTTTGATGTGTAGGTACGGAATAGGAGCTCGCCGCCTAGGCGCGATGACACGCTTGGAGCTTCTACCAGGTCCGTTTAGGACTCGTCTCTGATTTACTCCTTCTATTGTATGTTTTATTTATTGCCTGCAGGACGGGTTAAGTGGCGTTTTATCGGATCCCACTTAACTCGGGCCATTTAACCGAACATTTTCCGGATTAATAACCCCTCGAGGATGAGATCCCTCGAGGATGATTTCGAAACCAAGATCCACCACAAGTTGCCTTCGGGCCTATTATATAAATCCCTACCCAGCCCTATATATATATAGTTTTCGCGTTTTTAGTGAGACGAGAGATGGAGAAATCGACTGCACGTACCATGCAGAGGATGCCGTGACAGTCAAAGCGGGCTCTGGATTAGTGCCAGCGGACTGTTCCATTCCCGAGGGATCCTGATAACTCCGCGTTTGAGTTCCTCACACCCGGAGAACGTGGAGGTTTACGGGTACTGTTTAGTACAGCGCATGTCCGGACTTGTGGTTCAAAGGGTACTAAAGGCGACTGCCTGAGAGTACTCGACCTTCGTGCTCAAGGCCAGGAGAAATATGGAGGTAAGGAGAGGGCTTAGGATAAAGTTTCACGAGAAGTACTGAAAAAGAAGTGCTGAGAGTAGCACAGTACCAGCAGCAGTAAGTTCGGGATGCTACCGGGTCTGCAGCCCAGTGGCTCCTCAGTAGTGCCCTTCAGACGTGTTCTTGAGGAAGTATATGGTTTTCTTTCATATGAGAGTTTGCTCTCATAGCCAGCTTGTTATAGTTATTTTATTTTCCGGACCAGTAACACTTGTTACTGACGTGTTTTTATACTATATGTAGGTAATAATCATGAGTTGGAGGAGCCAGCTTGGACGGAGGAGCAATGAGGTCTTGTACACACACACATGTTAGATTTCTGAATGTTTAATATTGTATTCTTATGTTATTATATTGTGAATGACATGAGTAAATGTTTGAGCATGATGATATGATGTGAATGAAATGCTAAGACAAGATAATAGAATGCAAAATATGATCAGAGTTGAGCAGCGGAAGTGTAGTGGGTTGAGACCCGAGCTTCAGAATGAATTCATAAGATGTTAGATTTTGTGTGATTGTTAATGCATGCCGACATATTTGTATATATATTATTTTGACAGGGTGGGCCCATAATTGCACTTTTAGGGGAGACCCTGTTAGTTTTACTTCAGAATTTTCATCGATTTTGCTCGTAATTGTGATGGTGTGAAATTTAATTTGCATGTCATTCATGTAGTACCATGTTAGGATTTTGTGCATGCATTCATTCATGACAGATCGTATCTTCATCTTAAGACGCCGAGATTGGATCCGCACGAGTTAGGTTCGTGTTAGCCGACCTAACTGGGGCCTGTAACATGCCGGTTTGGTTCACGAGTGTGAACCGGATTTGGGGTGTTACAGAGAGAACTCTAATACTAGCGGTTTTTATAATGTTAGTTGGGAACGCATTTGAAAACCCTTATCAGAACATGTCTCAGTCTGCTCAAGAAATGGCTTGACAAAACTCTTTAAACGTGTGTTAACAAATAAAAATAGTTTGTGGGTGAAGTTGATTTATGAAGTTTATATACATGGAGGATCTATTTGAACTTTACATACGAATTGTGAATCTCATGCTTGGAATAATATAATTTTTCTAAGAGAAAAACTAGTCCACGTTTGCTTCTATAGAATTGGCAATGACATGAACACATTCACTTGGTTCAACCCTTGGCTTAGCCACTGCCCCTTCATCCAAAGATTTAGTAATAGAACCATTACAAATCTTGGGGGAAACACATACCACATTATTACACAATCCATCACGATGGTTCTTAAGCTCTCATATCTGACACTATCAGCACTAAAAAAACTATAAACATTTTAAACAACAATACCCCCTTTTTATCAAATGTAGAAGATGGTATTAGTTAGTTATAATCTATTGAAAAATTTTCTTTTAAGAATTGTTGGAACTTTAAGACCTCCTTCTTCTAGAGTGTCATGACACCCTCTTGTCTGATCCATGTATCAAACAAATAGGCATGCATTCATTGTTTGGTTGGTCATGTCAAATAGGGTCTTAACTTTGCACAATCTCCAAAAGAAAGATCTTTATCTTATGAATAGATGGTCTCTTTGTGAGACTTGCCTTGAAATTAGAGACTATTTATTCTTCGAGTATTATGAAATCCCTCAACTTAGTTTCATATCTACAATCTACTGGGCTAAGAGCCTATTATAAGTAGGAATGAACTATAGATCTTTAACTTAGTTAACCATTTTTAAAGAGATGACTTAACCAATTATATTGTACTTTGGGTTGGGTCGTTACAAATAATATCACGGCTTTCTGGTTTCATATTAGATAGTGGACTGGACTAAGGATGGTAGGTAGGCTACCAGTCACGGGCCAAAAAAAGTCGTGAGCTGGGGCTAGCAACGGGCCAAGTATAGAAATTTTGTGGATGAGAGGAGGAAATTTCCTAAAGTGGGTGGATTATGAGATCCCTCAACTTAGTCTCACATATAATACTTACTGGGCTAAGATCCTATTTATAAGTTGGAATGGATTATAAATCTTTAACTTAGTTAACCACTTTTAAATATATGACTTAGTCCATTATGTTATACTTTAGGTCGGGTCATTACAAGTATTCTTACAATAAATATATTTGGAAGCTTATCCTCCAACAAATGTCACATGCTCCACAAAATTAATTCCTTTTATGAAGAGATTAGTTCACATGCACCACAAAATTAATTCCTTTTATCAAGAGATTAGTTGGTTTCTTATTGTTTACTCAAAAAACAAACATGCAAGTCTCAGCTTACATTTCAACCATATGATATGAGCTCAACAAAAAATCTTCAAGGACCTTAAAATCCATCCTAATATATTGGCTTCCTTCATTATCTCTCAAGTACAACTTGCTTCAACTGTCCTAAACTATGGCACAAAACTATTGATCATTATTATTTGGTTCGAGCTTTAGGATGTAACTATTCAAGCTCATTTGGAGCTCTTATTCTTCTTTAAATTTTGACTATATCTCTTTCTTGTATGTTTTCCCCCCTTTTGGTGAGTTCAAAACAAAATTATTTACTAAATCAAAAAATAAAAAAATAAATTGTGATGATGTTTAACACATTGTCTAATGTGAAAATTGTAACGCAAGTATACTTGCCGAGTCAAGTAATAGAAATGATAAGAAAATATTTTCTTACGAGGAATTAAAACTAGAAATTCTCAATCACCAAAACTAATTTAATTAATAACACTTAACTGTAAATAAATTCAAAGAGTAATCAAATTATGAATTAAGACTAAACTAATCTAACATGCAATATTCAAATTAAAGTTTTACTTCAAGACGACAAACCCAGGATTTTTAATTTCATATAGTGCTCTATATGATTAAAACTATAACTTCTAATTATAAATTGTACTTTTAGATCATTAACCATAAGAATTAATTATTCATAACAATCTCTCGATTAATTATAAACTTATCACATGCACTCAACTTTTATATTTTTATGAAATTATGTATGCAAAAAGATACTTTAATTTCTACCCTTAATAATTACCCAAAATATATAAATATATTTCTATCTCACATGTAAATCACAAAAAATAGATGAACAAAATTTTTTTTATTCAATGAGAACTTTAATCTTTTGACCTCTAGATAATTTCAAATCTCTATATCTAACGATAGATGATTAGTCCAATGATAACATTAAGAACAAATTAAAATAGATGATCAAAAAACACAATCGCATAAATAAAAATTAATAACCTTTATTAATTTATGCACTAAGTGTCATTAAAAATCCTAAAAAATAATTTATTCTATAAAATATTTGACTAAACTTAAGCAATTCATGTGATCTAAAAGACATCATTTAATTACAAAAATAAATAAATATAATAAAAAAAATATTTTTTGGGAAAATATCTTCTTCTTTTAATTTAAATTCTTCATCATTCTTTCTCATTTTTCGTGTTATCGCCCAACCATCCAAATTTTTCTCCTCTTCATTTTTATTTCTTATAAAACCTTAATCAAATTTATAAATGATCCGCCTAATATTTTAAGTAAGCCCACCAACATTTTCAAAAATATCTAACAAATCAATTTCATGCCACCAACGCTCGAGCACTGTGGCTCTAACGCCCTGAATGTGTTTGCATTTCATTTTTTGATCCTACAACGCCATTGTTTTCTTGCAATTCCCCTCTATATGGTTGACACGATATTGATATTCGCACAGAAAACTGTATTCTTGAAACTATCTCGTTTTGTGTCATGTGAACACAACTTCGGTCATTATTATTTGTTGTCCTCCTAAATGGCCATAGGAGTTGTTCTGCTACTTGAAGTCAATGTCACTTTTTCGCAGGGCGTTGATCAAATATCTGATTCTTCAAGTAGCGTTCTAGACTTCTGGAATAAAAGCGCATGGGTCTGAATTGTATCCTCACTCTTCCGTCCATGAAAACTCGAACTAGAATGTGAAGCAGTCGAGCCATTGACGACGAAACAACGATTGACTTCTAAACATAGCTGATGGCAAGTGAATTACAGATGTCACGGTTCTTCAAGCCCACCATGCCCATGAAACATAGGCGTATAAAAAAATGTTGCTCCATTAGAAACAACCTACTAAACCAAGCGTACATGGCCAAATTATCACTCTATTAATAGAATATTGCTCGCGTTTCATCGAACCGACTTCTTGATGAACTAGTCTATCCATCAAAAATATTTAAAAAAAAAATTATACAGATTATATACAATTTTTTTACTCTTAGTTGCAGCAATATCATATTGCGAAACCAGATTCTTGTACAAGCCTGGCTATAATTAAAGCAGGTTCCAGTTCATGGATTTCTTTGAACAGACGTAAAGATCAGGGCCAGAGTTTAACCCCCTCCCGACACTTCTTGTTCATCAATATTTTTCCATTTTTAAGCTTGGCTGCACCACCTTCCTCGTCGTCTCTGCCCAGACCAGCTCCTACGTTCTGGCCTTCTTCCTCTTCCCACTGCCGGGAATACCTCTCATCGGCCGACTGCCTCGTTTTCTTCATCACTGCTGGGTCGGAATAGCCGAAGGACCATAATTGGTACCTTTTATGCAAGCAATATATAATTTACAAACATACCTCGCTTCTTGGGATTCCTGTTTTAATTTCATATTCACCTGATTCTTATTGAGACAAAAGATAATTGTAAACAAATTTTCTTAGAATCCTTATCAATTTTAATCGTATACCAGCTTACCAAATACTCAAAATTGCTCTTTTAATCCGCATGGCCGGCGCAGGGCTGTGCTTCATCGTCCTTCTTCCATTCATGGCCATAGCCGACCCTCAAACGAACCTTGTGGTGAGGTTCTGCGGGCGGACCTTGGCCAACGACCCGCCCTCCTACTACGCCACCCTCAACGCCACCAACATACCCAACATCCTGTCCGCTCTCTCTTCCTCCCTCAACGCTTCCTCCCACACCCGCAGCTCCCGCCAGCCCCTCCACGCCTTCTTCCAATGCTGGAAGTACCTCTCCTCGCCAACTGCCTCGCCTGCTTCGTTGCCACTAACCCCCTCATAGGAACCTGCTACCCGGGCTCGCACGGGCCCGTCGTCTACGACGGGTGCTCTTTGGGCTTCCAGAGCAGCAGCAGGAGCTACGACTGGGAGACAGCTTGTGGCCGCTCCACACTACGTGCGAGGACCGGATGGTGGCCGCGAACGAGGCGGCAGGGTTTAGCTCGATGGTGGCGGCCGCCGTGGAAGGTCTGGTGAGGGCGGTGCCTAAGGGAAGAAGACTGTTGCGGCGGGCAAGGTGGTGGGATATGGCGGGAATGGCTCGGCCGTGCATGCTGTGGGTATAAAATCTTGAAAAATTTTAACTCTGTCCGGAGAGTAACGTCGGTGGAGACGCCGATTTTCGCGGATGATCAGACGCTAGGCGTCTCCACCGGGGCTGCTCCCGGGTAGACCTAAATATGATTCATAAATCTTCTATAAATATTTATAATAAATAAGCTATATTCGATATACATTAATTAAATCATATATCTCTTGTTAATGATTTTATAAATACTCTTTAGATTTTTTGGCACACCAGACTTTCAAACTTGCGAAAAACAAAGACAAAAAATTGTCCCGAACCTCGAACACACACAAATACCTTATTTATAACTTCTCTCATTAAAAAATTACCTAAATAATTATTATGTCAAATAAAAAAATAATTCTTATATTCGCTAATTATTCATTAGTTTGGAATATCAAAGATAGTCTTAGAAATATGAAGCCTCGTAATACAAAATCTTATTATATTATAAATTAATATATTTAAATAATCATATATAAATGGTAAACGATGAAGTTTGTATAAATTTAAAATAAAATTTTAATTGACTTTGTTTAATGTCGGAATTGCTTGCAATCTGCTCACCAAAATATAAAGGGGTGTATGGGGCGGAGGTTCGTGTCGTTGGACTGCTTTCTCAGGTACTCCAATCGTCCCTTCTTCAATGAATCCCAAATCGTTCTCCTTGAGTAGGACTGCTTTCTCATGTACTCGGATTGTCCCTTCTTTGACGAATCCCAAATCATCCTCCTTGATACTCATGATTTGAACTACCGTTTTTTTTCTAATCACTATTTTGATTCTTGTAAATTAAGGCAATGAGTTACCTAATTAAGATGCTCTTTCAAAAGCTAAAAAACAAACGCATATTTATCTTTTAAAACCTCCAAATATAAAAATAAATATTTTTTTACCGCAAAATTAGTGTGATAAAGATGCGGAGAAATATACCATGCCATTTTTTAAAAAACACGAAAAAAAAACCATTTTCTTTTGTAGTGGTTATATGGGTAATTTTATGATGCCACAACTTTATTGGATTTGTGCAGATGAGAAGAAAGATATATCGAAGCTTATTGTTGGAGCATGCGTTGGGGCAGCCTGTTGCCTTCTGCATTTTGGTGATAATCACGTTCGTTCGTCGTTCTCAAAATGCGGCCGAAAGCACTGCGATAGCCGACAGGCATTCTTTGTGTTGTAATAATTTTCTTTCACTGTCACCATGTTTTTAAGTTCCAAATTATGATATAAGTCTAGGAATTTAATTTTTTATTAATATTTATTCCGTATCGGTGGGAGTTAAGCCTCCAAGGACCTAGCCCTATGAGGACATGAACGCAAAAAAATGTAATGTTGTAAATTTTAATTTTTTAATATTACATTGAATTTTATAAAAGTATCTTTTAAAATATATCATATTGTAAGTATTAACAAGAATTATAATAATTAGATATTTAAATTTTATGTAGTTTTATATAAATATATATAATATATTCATTATTGGTTCGAATTTAGATCGGGTTCGGGTTTAAGTTAAAAAAATATAAATTCTGGGTTCGAGCCCGGAAATCCCGTTTGAGAGCACTAGTTAGGAGACTAACACCAATGTCGATAAAAAAACACATACAAATCATGAAGACTAACCCCTCCAAACACATCATAAATCATCATAAAAAAAAGAAATCTTGGGTGTCACCACTAACCCATTTGGTCGTAACCCACCGCACAAAATTGAAATTAAATACAACATACGGCATCTCCTGGCAACATGAAAAGTATTCACGTGATGGAAAAGTAGCACCCAATGGAGGACTGAGGTGGTAAAATGATGACTTATACCTGCACAACATTAAATGTTACATCTGCACAGATACGTGTCAAATCTGGCACATAGATTATATAGATAAGTAGATAGATGAGATCTGGTATCTATACTACAACAACCAGCTCCAATGTCCTGGCTCGTGCTAACCTTAGTCATCTTCCTTCTCCTCCTTCCATCCATGGCTGCCTCCGATCCTCAAACCCACCTCGTGGTGAGGGTCTGCGGCCCCGTTGACGCCGGCGACCCGACCTCCTACTTTGCCGCCCTCAACTCCACCTTCCCCGACCTCCGCTCCGACCTCTCCTCAACCTTCTACGCCTCGGCCCAGGCCAGGGCGAACGAGCCCGTCTTCTCCCTCTTCCAATGCCGGGAGTACCTCTCCGCCGCCGACTGCCTCGCCTGCTTCGATGCCGCCGCCTCCCTCATCGGCAGCTGCTACCCGAGGAAGAGCGGGTTCGCGGTCTACGACGGCTGCACCATCGGGTACCGGAGCAGCAGCCGGAGCTTCGACGGCACCACCAACAGCGCCGGCCCGCCCAGCAGCTTCTGCGAGGACGGGATGGACGGGGCTGCCGGGTTCAGCTCGAAGGTGGCGGCGGCGGTGGAGCTGCTGGTGAGGGAGGTGCCCAAGAGGAGGAACATGTTCGGGGCGGCGAAGGTTGGCGGGGAGGTGTATGCGGCGGGGCAGTGTTTGCTTGCAGAGAGCGTTGGGAGAGATGGGTGCCGGAGCTGCTTGGAACTGGCTTATGATAACATGAAGGGGTGTCCTCCGGCCGTCGGCGGCAGGTCTGTGAACTTGGAGTGCTTCCTCCGTTATTCCGATCGCCCTTTCTTCAATGAGTCCAAGGTCATCCTCGTCGACGAGCCTGGTTAGTTAGATTCACTATTTGATTTGTTTATTTGCGTTGTATTATGATATTATTGAATGACCACTTCAACTAAATGTTTGAGTGTATAAAGAAGGAGAAGGGCATTTTTAAAATTTAATGTCAAAACTAAGCGAGTAAGCGAGCAAGCTTAGCTAGTAGCTCTTTCTGCATATTATGGTGTTGTGAAGTTACTCTTTGAGAGAAAAAGAAAAAACAGAGAACTCTGCTTGTTGTGCTTATAAAACGGAGCGCTAGTTGTTGTGTGTGCCGATTTGACGTGCATTAGGATTGTGCAGATGGGAATGATCACAGAAAGAAGCTCATTGTGGGAATCTCCGCGGGTGTTGCAGTTGTTGCATTTTGCTGTGTTCTTATCGTCGTAATCTTTTTCATTCGGCGATCTAGAGATAATGGAAGGATCCAAATAGGTAGGATTTATGCGAGTATTTGTATTTTGTCTGCAAATTTAATGTTTTCTATTCTGTTATTGTGATAAGGATTTTGAAGGTAGTATGTCAATTGCTGTTTTGCAGATACAAGATTATTGAATGAGTTGGGATTAACTGAAATGAGGGAGCCAGTCAGTTTTCAGTACAGTGATTTAAAGCATGCCACTGGAAATTTTAGTGACAAAAACAAGTTAGGAGAGGGCGGATTTGCAGTTGTTTACAAGGTAAACTTTATGGTATTTGTAATCTTACATGATTAAGTTCATTTACATGGGGCATTTCTTATGAAAAAAATCTATGCTGTTTAGTTTGTCCCTTCAATTTATACCTATTTTCTATTACCAGGGTGTACTCAAAAGAGGGCAAGTTGTGGCTGTCAAAAAGCTTATAATAGGAGAGAATGTACACACTAGAACGGGTTTTGAGAGGGAAATAGTTTTCTTGAGCAATACTCGACATAGGAATCTTGTTAGTCTCCTCGGTTACTGCAGAAAAGGCCCGGATCTTTTGTTGGTATATGAATACATGGAGAAGGGCAGCCTGGACAAAATCATTTTTGGTGAGACGAAATAATCAAACACATATACTGGCATGCAATTTATTCATGTGAATAGGTTACTTCTACTCAAGAAAACAAAAGGAAAACATGAATTTAAAGCTTGAAGTCAATATCATTTCATTTTCATTCTTGTCATCCCAACAATGTTCAACAAAATTTCAATATTTCATCCCAAGACACTTCTTTTCCAGCTCTTTAGATTTTTTACAATTTTATTTCTAATTGACACACCCTTAGCAGCAAGTTTTTATGCTTCAAGTCCATAGTTATTTGAGACTGCTTAAGAATATCAGCTCAAAGTGAATCTAATAATACATGGATATAACTTTTTTAAATTTTCTATCCAACTGTCCCTGTAATGTAAGGGCGTATATTAGTTCTAGCAGCTATAATATAATATAGGAGCATTCATACAAGTTGATACTAAAATTTTACATATTGTAATTGACCTTTTATCATATGCATAAATTATTATGCAGGTGGCCAGAGTGAGACACTTAATTGGAACCAACGGTTTGACATAATAGTTGGTGTTGCTCGGGGAGCTGGCATATCTACATGAGGATTTCTATATCCCTATCATTCACAGGGACATCAAATGTGGAAACATACTTCTCGATGATCAACTCCAAGCCAAGATTGGAGATTTTGGACTTGCAAGGTTGTTTCCTGAAGATCAAAGCCATATAGAAACTAGACTAGCAGGAACACTGTGAGTACCATATATGATATAATGCCTTCTTCAAGTTCTTTTCGCTCAGTACTTCATAGAAGCTAATACTTGATGTCATGAGGTAGAGGCTACACAGCCCCAGAGTACATGCTTCATGGGGTTCTATCAGAGAAAGCTGATGCATACAGCTTTGGTGTAATAATTCTGGAGATTATTAGTCGGCGAAAATGCAATGATATGAGCCATGAACCATACCTTCTTGAATGGGTAATGAAATCACACCTTCCAAAATAATCTACAGTTACGATGTAGTCTTTTGATGATCTACTAACTAGTTGTGCGTCTCCATTTTGGCAGGCTTGGAGGTTGTATGAAACAGATTCGTTAGCAGACTTGGCCGATAAATCTTTGAAGCTAAACAGCTCTGAAACAGAGGCTTTGAAAAAGGTGGTACAGGTAGGTCTGATGTGCACTCAATCCTCCCATTTGAGGCCAGCCATGTCCGAAGCACTGGTGATGCTGCTGAACGATGGCTACTCCAGAGTTCAACTACTCAGACCCAGTTTCCTTGATGAGAATCCTTTTGGAATTGGCAACAAGGAGAAGTCTGTGTCTTCTACTTGTAGTAGCTCTGGTGGTACCATGACTATGTCTCATTTTTCAACCCGCTGATTAGACACTAGTTAAGGCAGCCAGATTTCATATATCCAAAGTGGTGCATATCTTGGTTTGTAAATTGAGATTGGTTTTTTCCCCTACTTAATGCTTAATATTCATAATGATTTTGTACAGAAAAGGTGTTATCCTTATGAATGCCCGTATAGATTTCTTCCTTTGGACAACTATCCATTGTATATGGAAGTCTTCGATATTGCTAATTTCATTCCCATCTTGCACTCTTCCATTCATTAGTGTCGAGGGAAGAAGGCAATCAACTTGTTGCTATAGCTTAATCTCGCCTCTTGATACATCAAATCAAATTATGTTAATAAAAAATAAATCAAATTAATAATAACTTATTCATGGATGTGAACTGTGAACAGAAAGAAAGTACTTTCACGTAACTAAAATCAATTAATATTGTTGTTGATTTACGAAAAGTATAGACATTAACCCTACCAAACTCTAATTTGACAATTCGAGACTGGCACTAATTTGTCGTGCAACAATTACATACACTGGTATCAAAAAAATATAAAATTATAATTCCATATTTTTAGCTGCTCATGTTCTTTATGACAAAAATATTTGTCTTTTTATTTTTTTACCTAATACCCAAACAGAGTTAAAGACATGTATCATAAACTAAAATTTATAAAATTATAAATACTAAAATTTCTTAGAGACGCCAACCCTCGTTTATCTAAATGTGAGACGGGCAATGCAAAATTTTACAAGGTTAAGAATATTGTACTTGCTATAATATACGCCTTGTAGTCTGACCCTTCTCTGAACCCATGCCAATCATCCTCAAACAACCAGATAACTTAAGCCTTATATGGCGCTAAACACGTTTTAAGTTTATAAATCAATTGGCGTGGTACTAATCAAGTAGTGCAAAGCCTGCATGGGAAGCTTAATAGCCTCATCATTACGGTGCTTGATCATCACCCTTCTACCAATATTCATGGCCATGCCCGACCCTCAGACCAACCTTGTGACCAGAACCTGCGGCCAGGCCGCGGCCGCCAACCCTCCCTCCTACTACGCCACCCTCAACGCCACCTTCCCCATCCTCCGTTCCGGCCTCTCCTCCTCTCTCAACGCTTCCACCTTCGTCCCCACCTCCTACCAGCCCATCCATGTCCTCGTTCAATGCCGGGACTACCTCTCCTTCGACGACTGCCTCACCTGCTTCGACGCCGCCGTCCCCCTCATCGCCGTATGCTACCCAAGCTCCAAATCGTACGTCGTCTTCGACGGGTGCAGTTTGGGGTACCAGAGCCGAAGACAAAGCTATAAGTGGACGACGAGTAACAGCTTCAAGCCACTGAAAACTCAATGCGATGATCGACGGGCGAACGAGGTCGCGTCGTTTAGATCGACGGTGGAGGCGGCGGTGGAGGGTCTGGTGAGGGAGGTGCCTGGTAGAAAGAGTCTGTTCGGGGCGACCAAGATTGGCGGTGGGAATGGGTTGGTGCAAGTGTATGCGGTGGCGCAGTGCTTGGTGTCGGGTGGGATCATAGAACCCGTTGACTGTAGAAGATGTCTGCAATCAGCTTCCAAGAATGTAAAGGATTCGTGCTTGCCGGATGCCGGCGGCAGGTCTGTGATGATGGAGTGCTTTCTCCGGTACTCTGATCAACCCTTCTTCAATGAGTCCAAGGTCGACATCCTCCTCGATACTCCTGCTCATGATCAAGGTAATTAACATCACTCTTGCACTTTCTGATTAAACATGATATGAATATCACAATTCATACGTGGTATATATGATATTTTCCCTTGTCTTTTACTAGATGTGTATGAGCTTGAGTTATAGAGATGCTCATGTTCTATTATAATTTTGATTAGCTTTCATAAGCTAAAAATGATATATAAGAAAATCTTGATGTGGGATAATGTACAGCTTTTAGCTCTCCTACTAATTTGAACAGTGAGAAAATAAAAGATAATGGATGAGAAAGAGAAAATGAAAGGAAAGAAAAACTAATTTTTTTTATTATTTTCTCTCGTGTGTTCTATGAGAAAAGAAAAAAAACTAATTTTCTTATCATTTTCTCTAATGTGTTTGATTAGAAAGAAAAGAAAATTTGCGCGTAGCATCACTCTCACTTCCTCTTATTTTCTTACATGTCTTATACAAAAATGGTTGTAAGGAAGTTTTCAACGGCGATCAAAAACAAATTTTCTTTTCTTCACATCTTCTCACAAATCAAACAAGCAATAAATATTTTAAAAATACATTTTGTAAGTTCACTTTTCTCACATGTTTTTCTCTTTCTAACGATCAAAACTAACTAATTTAGTATTTGTGAGCTCAAAATACATGTAGGCTGCGTCCATTTCAAAAGTTTCATGTTAATACTTAATTATATACTAGGCAAGATATTATCCTATGCTTAGCTTATATGGAAATTTAATTTAGTTCTACAAATAAATTATTATTAAATAACGAGACAAAGTATACTAATTTGATATATTAGCAATAGATTTTGAATGACTAATTAACAGGGAAATAGATAATAATAATTTTTTTTATTTTATTTTTATTATATTTTAATTTGTTGAATTCATTAATTTTAATCAAAATTATTTTTATTATTTTATTATAATTAATAAGAGTAGATATATACACCTTTAAAAAAAAACTGAACAAAATCTCGTCCCGCCCCTTCTAGAGGAGATTTCTTTTACAAAAATAGAGATCCAGCTAATGGTCGACTAGATTTGCCTTAATTGTGCCTGTAGTTTGTTATTAAAAGCCAAATTAACACTGACGTGTTGGATAAGAACAGGTAAAAGTCAAATCATTAAATTGACCTCAAATTAATTATCATGGCACATACATTACAAAAAATCAGATCATGTCTATCCCATTATTTAATTCATTGTCGACGCGAGATGGGATCCTTTCTGTTACTCATCTCGTCGAGACTAAATGCAGGACACCTTCGATATTATGATTTATGGATCTGACTCACAAGAACGAAATTTCTCCCCGGACACAGATGTCGGTCACATCATAGCCAAGAATTTCTTTTGTGAAAAATTGTTAATGCTCTCAAAATTTTCGTCAATCGCAAAATTATTTTGGGGAAGGGTGAATTTTATATTCGCCACTAAAATCTCCTTTCGAAACGAGTTTTCTTTACTTAGTAATGTTAAGTTAATTTCACATTCGTTACAGAAGAGGCTAATAATTTGTATGTAGTATTTAAAAAAATTTCTTCTTGATTTAATTTTTGAATGTTTATTGAATCTATATTGATAGATAACAAATAGAATTAGAACCTAGGTTAGTCTCGTTGTAGCATGGTTAGTCCGAATTAAAAGCTCTCAAAACCTCATGGACCCAGCATGCATGATATAGAGATGATTTGGGTAGCCTAATATACAACGGGAAGAAATTCTAATTTAATCCTAAAACTAGTTAATTATATATAAGTTTTATCAAAATCTTATTTCTCCAACTAGTTTTTGAAGTAAGACCAGCCGCGAAGGGTTATTAAGTCTTTAACGTAATAAGTAACTTTGAACTTCTTGCTTGTTAACCAACAATTAGACCGAAAAAGACGGAAGATATTTGATCGACGAAGAAGCCTCTTTTGTGTTTATTTGTCTTCAATGACAAATTGATAAGATAATGTGAAAAAACTCATCGTATCTGCTGCAGTATTATTAGACATAACCACAGCTGCCTCATATATTGTGCTTAATCTTTAAAAACGCAGATAACAACAAACCCAAAGTGATCGCCGGGTTTGTCCTATGTGCTGCGGTAGTTGGCTTGGCGCTCTTGATCACCGTCATATACATTCGACGTCGCCAAGAAATAAGGAGGACTACAATAGGTTTATTTTTTTCAAATTATTGACTCTCAATCAGAACTACTAATAATCAGTTCTTCATTACCAATTTTGGCCCTCTTTGATTTAGCTGTTGTTTGAGCATTTTCTGGTTTTACAGACACTGGACGCTTAATCGGGTCAGGCTTGACCGAGTTGCGGCAACCAGTTCGTTTCCACTTCGGAGATCTCTACCAAGCAACAGAAAACTTCAATGATAAGTATAAGTTAGGACAGGGAGGATTTGCAAGTGTTTACAAGGTGAAATTCATGGTTAAAAAAATCATATATTTGTCAATGCCATTTGTTAGATCAAAACTGTACTCATTTTTTCCCATCTCATTATAATTGTCCATCAATGTACAACTAAAAGGGTGTAATCCAGAGCGGACGAGTTGTTGCCGTCAAAAAGCTTACTATAGGAGAAGCTGCAGAAACTAGGGAGGGTTTTGAGAGTGAAATAGTTCTATTGAGCAACACTCGACATAGAAATCTTGTTAGCCTACTTGGTTACTGCAAAACAGGCTCAGATCTCTTGTTGGTGTATGAGTACATGGGGAAGGGCAGCCTCGACAAAATCCTATTTAGTAAGACATATATCTTACAATTCACAACCCTGCTGTTTAGTTGTTCTATAAAGATTGTATGTATAGTTGGTTAATAGCAGATGATTTGTGGAAAATATTATGTGACCAGCTCTCCCCATTTTAACAAAAATGCATGCAGGTGACAAGAGCAGTGAAACTCTGACTTGGAGACAGAGATTTGATATAATTGTCGGCATTGCTCGCGGGCTCACTTACTTGCACGAGGATTTTTGTGTTCCCATCATCCACAGAGACATAAAATGTGGAAACATACTTCTTGATGATCAACTCCAAGCCAAGATTGGAGACTTTGGACTTGCAAGGTTGTTTCCAGAAAAACAAAGCCATATAAGAAGTAGATTAGCTGGAACAGTGTGAGTACATCAAAACCTCTAGCTAAATTCTCACTACCCACAAAACATATAATCCAGAATTATTTTTATTACTGTCACATTTTATGCAGTGGATACACAGCTCCTGAGTACATACTTCGTGGGCATTTATCCGAGAAGGTTGACATATATAGCTTTGGCATATTAATTTTAGAGATAGTAAGCCGACGTAGATGTAATGATATGAGCATCCAACCATACCTCCTTGAACAGGTGATTATTTTTACAAGTTAGCCAATGTTGATATTTTCTATGCTTGGATTATTTGGAGTATTCGTGTTCTGATAGGCTTGGAGGCATTATGAAGACAATTCCCTGCTGGATTTAGTTGACAGAACTATGGAGCTTGCTAAATCTGAGGAGGAGGAGATAAAGAGCGTGATACAGGTCGGTCTGATGTGCACACAATCTTCTCATTTGAGGCCAACCACGTCGGAAGTTGTGGCGAGGATTATGAGCAAAACTGACGTTGAATTTGATCTCCTCCGGCCATCTTTCATTACTACTACGTCTCATATTCTTAAAACCGTCAATGAACACCCCCACCCTGCTGCTTCTGGTGATGGTACTAATGCTAACATGACTATGTCTTATTTCTCTGCTCGCTGAAGATGGAGATTGCTTGGACATACAAATTTTGAAGTGAAAATTTTCTCTGGATCCTAGACCATGTTCATTTTATTCTTTTGAAACGTTAAAAGAATTATTATTAGATATATAATACAGCGAGTGATCTATCAAACAATTTTAAGAGCTCTGAACCTGGTACTAATTTTTCAAAGAACAAATAAGCTCAGTTAGTATTGACGTTGAAGTTGAAGGGTTAATCTCAAAATTGTTGGGTTTATCCCACATCGGTCGTAGAGGTTGTTGGTGACTTGTATATAGGCTAATGGGAAAGCTTTAATTTTTGAGCTAGCTTTTGGATTAAGAGAGGCCCGTGACACCTATTGCAAGTTTCCTTTGGTTGTTTAAAGTTCCTTTTCGGGGCCCAAAGGGTCCAACAGTGGTTTCAGAACTTGGGTGGGGGCCGAAAGGGCCCAACAAGTAGTATCAGAGCCAATTCCGATTGTTGTGGTTTCGGAACTTGGGTGGGGGCCCAAAGGGCCCAACAAGTGGTATCAGAGCCAATTCCGATTGTTGTTGTTTCCTTCATGGATTTGAGGGGAATTTGCCAAGTGGGTTGAGGGGAGTTTGCCAAGTGGGTGTCGTCTGATTTAAGGGGAGTTGTTAGACGGTGATGGTTTTGGGCCACACCCGATGTGTGAAGGGGAGTTGTTGGGTTTGTCCCACATCGATTGTAAAGGTTGTTGGTGACTTGTATATAGACTAATGAGAAAACCTTAATTCTTGAGCTAGCTTTTGGATTAAGAGAGGCCCGTGACACCTATTGCGAGTTTCCTTTGATTGTTTAAAGTCCCTTTTGGGGGCCCGAAGGGTCCAAGAGTGGTTTCGGAACTTGGGTGGGGGCCGAAAGGGCCCAACAAAACTATGGCTCAATAGACTGAATCCACCCGAAACCGGTATCAGAGCCAATTCCGATTGTTGTTGTTTCCTTCATGGATTTGAGGGGAGTTTGCCAAGTGGGTGTCGTCTGATTTAAGGAGGGGAGTTGTTAGACGGTGATGGTTTTGGGCCACGCCCGATGTGTGAAGGGGAGTTGTTGGGTTTGTCCCACATCGATTGTAAAGGTTATTGGTGACTTGTATATAGATTAATGAGAAAGCCTTAATTCTTGAGCTAGCTTTTGGATTAAGAGAGCCCGTGACACCTATTGCGAGTTTCCTTTGATTGTTTAAAGTCCCTTTTGGGGGCCCGAAGGGTCCAAGAGTGGTTTCGGAACTTGGGTAGGGGCCGAAAGGGCCCAACAAAAATATGGCTCAATAGACTGAATCCACCCGAAACCGGGAGGTATATACTCAATGCAAAATAATAAAAAAAATGAAGACAGATCTCATTTCGGAAGAACTAAGAGATTTAATTAATTTACGCTCCAGATTTACAACTAATTAAGGAATCTGTTTTGTAGTCAATGAATGCATCGATCCTCCGTCAAGATTATGACTAATTTGGCAAATACAATAGCCGGGTCGTCACTAGCTTCAATTGATTTTACAAAACAAATGGAGTACTGCCCATGACTTGATCTCTATTAATTTTAGTAAGGCAATGATCAAATATTTTACCAGCGCCATTGTCACACTAAGATTTCGTTGATTACCGATCAATGAAGTCCACACTCAACTTAACATGCCCCCATATATATATTTGAACTGGGTTTACCGATTCCAAATTACACCACAACAATTGATCACATGATCAGACCAATGAAGTTCAAGGCCTGAATGGGAGGCCTTATTGATACACTTGATCAACCTTCTACCAATATTCATGGCCACGGCCATGGCCGACCCTCAAACCAACCTTGTGGCAAGGATCTGCGGCCAGGCCCTGGCCATCCCTCCCACCCTCCTACTACGCCAGCCTCAATGCCACCTTCCCCACCCTCCGCTCCGGGCTCTCGTCCACCCTCCACGTCTTAGCCAAGTCGCAACCCGACCAACCACTCCACGTCTACTTCCAATGCCGGGAGTACCTCACTTCGGACGACTGCCTCGCGTGCTTCGACGCTGCCGCCTCCCTCATAGGAAGTTGCTACCCCCAGCTCAAACGGATACGTCGTCTACGACGGGTGCACTCTGGGGTTTAGGAGCAGCTGCAAAAGCTATGACTGGGCGGCCAACAGCGCCTGGCCACTCATCAGCTCATGCGAGGTTCCAACTGTGAGGAAAGAGGAGGCGCCGGAGTTTAGCTCGGTGGTGGCGACGGCGGTGGAGAGTCTAGTGAAGGAAGTGCCCAAGAAAAAAACATTTTTTGGGCCGGATCACCTTAACGGAGCAACGGATCCTTGGTATATGCAGTAGGGCAGTGCTTGATAGCCGATAACATTGACCCTGTTGACAACGGAAAATGCCTCCAATCAGCCTACCAAGATATAAAGGGGTGTTTGCCAGCATCTGGGGCTAGGTCTGGGATGCTGGAGTGTTTCCTCCGGTACTCTGATCACTCCTCCTTCTTCAACGACTCCAACGTGGTTCTTACAGCTACACATGGTAATAATCTTTCTTATGTATGTAATGGGATAATCAATTTCCATAAATGTCTTGATCAATTTTTAATGAGAGATTATCAAATGACTCAATATGATTTGCTAAGATGATAATAAAGTCTTTAAAAAATAACTTCAAATCTTGTTAAGCTACTTTGAAATCTCTATAAAATATAATCTAATCTTTTAGAATTTTTCCAAATCTTATAACTATTATTTGAGGAATTTTTAATCAAATAAATTACGAATAAGAAAAAGATGGGAAATCAGATCTTTTGATTTTTTTTCCAAATTTTATTAATATTAATATTATTGGAATATTTTAATTAATTAAATTAGAAATATGATAAAGATGGAAAAAAAGAGTTAATAACACATATTTATTATTATTATTTTGAGAATTTTTCATCAATTAAGCTAGAAATATGATGAAGATAAAAAATTAATCTCATCTTTTAGAATTTTTCCAAATCTTATTAATATTATTATTTTCAAAAATTTTAATTAATTAAATTGAAAATATGATAAAGATGGAAAATAAGAGTTTATATACACATATTTTTAATTATTTTCAGAATTTTATAATTATTCAAATTCCAAATCCGGTAAAGAACTGAAGTACATACATTTTTTTGTTATTGTTAGAGTTTTTAATTAATTAAATTATAAATCTGATAAAAATAAAAATGTGGAGTAACCTACCATAGCCATTTTCTAATTTATCATTGAAATAACTTTATCATATTTTAATTTAAAAGACAAACACTGATTTTTCCATCTTTGTATATCGGATAAAAATTTTCAAAAATTGAAAATTCCGAAAATAATAAAAAATAAGTGTTTTTTATCAATTTATATCTTCCATCTTTATCAAATTTTTAATTTGAACAATTAAAATTTTCGAAATTATCAAAAGAAATAAACACTTAATTTTCTATTATTATCGGAGTAGTTATTTCATTGATTTAAAATTTTCAAAATTAATAAAGAATAAATGTGTTTATAAATTCAAAATTTTCATCTTTATCATTTTTGTAAATTTATTAATAAAAAATTACCAAAAAATGAGCACCTATTTTTCCATCATTATTGGATTAGTAATTTCATTATTTAAAAATTTCCGTAAAGAATAAGAAAATGTGCATTTATCAACTCCTATATTTTCCATCTTCATTGATTTTTAAATTGATTAATTAAAAATCTCCACAAAATTTTTTTTGCCAAATGCCTTTTAATTCAACTAGGATTATACTTAACTATAATATACTAACTTTCCATTTAGTTAGAATATATTATTTTTAAAATATAATATAATATTAATAAGGTTTATAATAGTATATCAATTTAACTAATATACGGATTTATGTTAAAGTTTATAAAGAAAATATATGATCGAATTTTAAATCGAGTTAGATTGTATTTTTGAGTTGATTCAAATTTTTTAAAATGATTAAAATTCAAACAAAGTGAATCATTTGAGAAAGGTTAATTCAAATTCTAACAAAGGTATTAATAATTATAATTTGGATATATTAAGTTTGCAAAGTACAATAAAATAGAAAATATATTTAATTTAAATATTGAAAAAAGATATAATTTAGAAAGGAATAAAGTTTTCCAAAAAATATGTATTTTAAAAAGTGTGATATAATATAAATAAATTTAATTAAATTATAGCTATAATTTTAGTTTAATGTGATATATATTAGTAAACAATAAATTTAGATTTGGTAGTAGGTTGATAAATAATATAAAAATAAGATGACTATAAATAATTATAATTAACTTATAAAAGGAAAAAATATACAACCTCGTGTAACGTGTGGGTATACCCCCAGTTTAATTAATTCAAAGCCAAATTTTTATGTTTTAAAATAGTAAATGTTCACTTGTTTTTGTTTTGAACACACTTGATCCGATAACTAAAAGCTCGAAAATTAGAATTCTACATAATATAAAGAGTAAATATATTAAGAACATTGTTTTGTATAAAATATAATTTTCTCTTTCGCTTGTATTATTTTTAATACACATTTTGAAAACTATACCTGCTTGGAGAATTATGAAGAACAAAATATAATTATTTTATTTTATGTAAGCTCAAACGAACATGAACTATTTGATTTTACATGGATGTTTAAATGATAAGGGTACTAATTTTATGGAGTAGGAACAAAAATATCACCATAAAATTTTAAATAAATGCACTGATTTACTTTCAGCTTATACTCCTATATATCTCGGGATCAGCTTATCTTTATCAACCAAAATTGTTAAACTATTTATTTTAATAGCTAATTGCTTTTAAGTGAAGCCCATAATTTCTTTGAAAATTTACTAATATAAAAGTCAATGTATAATGTAAGACTGTTAGGGTTTGTTAGTCGGGCCTAATTAAAATAATTCTTGAATGGACTTAATTTTAGCATATTAAAAGTGTAAATTACTTAAACAATGTAAGTTGAAGTGAGTTACATTGACCATATATCTAAGTAACCTACGTTATTAATAAAGTATGCCCTTTGACAACTACATTGACTAATAGAGATTTGATTAAATATTAAAATACTAATAGTACCCTAATACTTCATTATTGTATTATCATTTTAGGTTGACACGCATTGAAATAATTCCGGTGGAAAGACTCATTCATGTCATTAATAAGAGTCCCACTTGGTGACGCCCGCAAATGACACTGATGGGGTCATGCTGACGTCCCCATCACGTCGCTCCCATAGTTTAAAAACTAGAAATCTAAATTTAACTTGACACGACATGGAGTAGAGTTAACCTGATATGGAGTGGAGTCCGCTCTGATTCAAAGTCATATATATTAAAATTTTAATTATATAAATAAATAGTTATATGAAATTGGTATATATTGATCTTTTAATACTTAAAACTGATAAATATATAATTTATATTATTTAAAAGTATTAATTTTATTAATTTATAAAAAAAATAATACATTCTAACAAATTTTATGAATTAACTCGAAGAATCAATTATAACATAATAAGTATGGAGTCATTCATAAAATTTGGTTTGGCAAACTATATAATGAAATTAACTCAAAGAATTTTTAGATTTAAAAAAATTTTAAAACTATGGTCGCTCCGGGCGTCGCCAAATTTTTTCATTAATTACATGGTATAAGAGATAGCTGCGCCAATCTATGACAGTTTCATGTTGTAAAATGTGGATGAGAACCAACGCAAAAAACGCATTTTAGGAATCAAAACCAGTGTGGCAGTTGTTGCATTCTGCTAGGCTCTTTTTATCACAGTATTCATATGCATTTGGCCCATGATAGGTATTTGTGGTGCAAGTTACTAACACTATTGATTTAATTTTTAAATTTCCCCAAGTACTTGCGAACTTTTCATTAATGGCTTTTGTGTTTTGGGTCTCTGGTTTTCCAGAACTCTGGTTAATGGACTTGGGTGTTTCTGGGCTGCAGCGACTGGTTAGTTTCCAGTACAGTGACCTCCAAGATGCAACGAAAAATTTTAGTCATGTCAGTATTTTAGGTAGCGGAGGATTTGCTATTGTCTATAATGGTATGTTATAAGGCCCAAAACATAAAACCGTCTGGCAAAATATTTGCTTCGTGTTTATTATTATATCAGAGCCTTCTCTCCATATCGTTGTCAACTGCTTGATAAGCTGGGGAAAATTTTGTTTACATATGTGGACTGGCAGTGGTAAAGGATAAAAAAATGAATTACAACAAAATATAAATATGATGACAAGATGACACTTTACTTTAACAAAGATCTTAACAAAATTATATTGAGCACAATGAAAATCTTAACAAAATTCAATGAAAACTAGTAATGAATCATGGAGCTCAACCGGTAAGCCGCAATTTAATATTAAAATACAACACTTATATATGGATTTCGAGTCAATTTCACCTATCCATGTCCACGTTTAATATTACCTCTTAATATTTTAGTCATTAGACTTTATATTAACAAAAAAATTCTTGATCATATCAAAATTAAACTTAGTTACCAACATCTTCGCTTAAGTCTAATTAAATTTACTTCTCAACATCTTCTCTTAAGTTTAATTTGTTTTATTTTTTTATTCATGTCTTCAATATTATTTACATGACTTCCATCTTCATTGTTCTTCTGGTACTCCCTTCATCTTCATCTTTTCATTTTCCTCACTTAACTTGCATTTTTCATCTCTTCACAATACTTTATTTGATGTAGATACACTTGCCTCATTATCTCAAAATACTATCAAGTATTTCATGGATAGATGACAAAGGAAATATTCTTGGATGTCTCTTGTCCATCTCACCATATTCTTCACATTCTTTCATCTATTTCTTGATAAATGTTGAAGAGAGTTTTTTTGTATCTCTTCACTCCAAACTCATAACGCCTCCCTTTCTTGGGTTCACCAACATTACCTTAAGAGTATATGCTTCAAGACCATTTATCTGAGAAGACTGACGCAGTCAGTTTTGGCAGCATAGTTCTACAGATTGTCAGCCGTCCAAGGTGCGATGATCTGAGCATTGAACCATTTCTTCTTGAACAGGTGATTATCTATACACATACATATATCTCTACAAATAAATATGCAAGCTCGTACGTACTTAAGCTCTGGGTTATAATTGCATGCAATTTTCCTCGATTTGACTTAAGCCAAAGGTGTGAATGAAAATGATACCGCGTATAATTTTTGTTGGGCTGAACATATAGGACAAGTAGTGAAAAATAGAAGAAAAAAACAATGGTAATGGTGGAAAGAACTGCAGATGGGAAGGAACGAAGATCAAAGCTCATTGTGGGAGTTTGCTCGTCACTGTTGCATCTTGCTTGCTTCTCTTTATCATGGTGCTGGTCATTCGAAGACGTCGACATGGCGTGAGGAACATATCAGGTATCAAGTGCAACCCATCTGATTAGTAATGTTAATCTTCTTTATTCAACTGCATATTTGCCCTTTGTGCTTTTTTCTCTAATTACTCCATGAAAATAAGAAATAATGCTGTCGTCCTGATCTTGCAGATCTCTCCGCATAATGAAATTAGGCTTGACCAATTTGCAGCAGCCAATTAGTTTTCTCTATGGTGACCTCCAGGACGCCACCGGCAACTTTAGTGATGATAATAAGTTAGGAAGGGGAGGATTTGCAGTTGTTCAAAAAAATGATAATTCCTTTTTTGAAAATTTAAGCTTCTTTTTGAAATTTGTAAGCAAAAAGGTCGCCTGGGTTGACCTCTGAGATGAAGTGTGGGGCCGGGCAGCTTGGCCCAATATTTGATCGGTCCGTCAATGCCCGTCAAAGAATTGGGTCGGGCTTGACCAATCTGTGCCCATTGGCCCGCCCTAGCCCAACAGGTTCATCGAAGAGAACTCTAAAAAAGGAGCCAATTCCTTTATTATTTTAAGGGCCTTTGACGACTACCTTATGGTTGGCTTTTAATTGTCAAAAAAGAAAGAAAAATTATTTTGTTAATAGCCCTTTAAAGAGAAAAAAAATTATTAATCTAGAATCTACCAAGTAACCCTTATTATAGTTGCTTATTATTACTTGTATATTACAAAAACAGCCTTTCATAGTTAGAGGAAAGGGGAAATTTCTATACAATCTGGACTCCTTAGGAGAAGCTCCCCTTTCTTACTTTTTTTCAAAAATAAATCTTTTTTCCTAATTGCGCTCTTATTGGGTTGATGTGGGTTGGCCCGGCCAGACACATCTACCAGACAGAAATCTTGTCAGTCTACTTGGCTTTTGCAAAAAAGGCTCGGATCTGTTGTTGGTGTATGAATACATGGAGAAGGGAAGCCTCGACAAGATCTTATTTAGTAAGGCACATCTAACAATTTACAACTTTTTTCCGTTGATGGGTTTAAATTATTCATGCGAACATTTTGAGAAAACAAACATGCAGGTGACATGGGCAGTAAATCTCTGAATTGGAGATTGCTGGCATAGCTCGTGAGCTAACTTACTTGCACCAGGATTTCTGTGTTCCTATCATCACAGAGACATAAAATATGGAAACATACTTCTCGATGATCAACTCCAAGCCGATCAAGCCAAGTATTTATTCGAGTTCTATGATAACGAGCACGAGTTTCAAATCAAACTGAGCTGGCGGCTCCCAAGCTAGCTTGAACGTAACCTTCCTTCCACCTTTCCCTTTGCCTTCAAGCATTCATCTTAATTTCCTTACACGTACACTTTCATGGTTTTCTCTTGTGTACTCCCATTGCATCCTTCATACACTAAATCCTTAGAATTATCATACATATTGATCATCAAGCAATAGAAAATTTTCATTTATGTAATCATTATGTAGTAATCACTTTCATCCAATTCACATCTTAGGCGCCCTTTTGTTTATGTGTTTATATATATCAAAAGTTATTCCCGCATATGGGAAAGTGTCTTCCTTGTACAGTTGGTAATTTAGTTTCGACCGAGTTGATTAAGAGGTTGGTTGATGTAGCAGCAGAACCTTTCCTGGGCTGCTCATCTCTGGTATCTCTTAACCTAAGTTTTATTCGGGCAATTAGGAAGAAGGGTTTATCTATAGTTTTGGGAGCCAGCTCTCCTCCCTTTTCTCCACCATTTCTCCTTCACTTATAGATATACCTCTTTTTCTCAGACAGTTTTTAGGTCTCTGATGGAGGTGAAGGTGGTGAAATTTGAAATAAAGTTTAGAACTTCTACGTGGATGATCCCAAATAATTATCTAAAGAATGATTCATAAGAATTAGAAGGACAATAGAAAAGAAATGGAAATTTAGACAAGAGGCCAGAGGGATCGAAGAATCACTTCACTCATCGTTATCATAGTTTGTATATATTACATGACTTAAGAACCTCTATTTATAAAGGTATAGAATATAATTAAATGTGAAAAAACTACTATAACTGAACATGATAGAATTGATTAATATTGAAACTCTTAGGACCTATTTTTCTTCCAGTAACTCCTCTGACTAAAATAAAGAAGCCCAATCAATGACAAAATCTTGCCCTACATTAATCAGTTTTGGAGTTTTCCCTCCAAAAAATGGTTAATGTAGCTTCATTTACTAACCCGTCTGTGGATAGCTCAAGCAGCCATTCATGGGAAGCCAGAGACCCGAGTTTGTGCAGTAGGAGACCGGAGTTTAGGCCAGGAGCAATGCATGTTGTGCAAACTAGGGAAAAACCAGGAGAGGATGGTGAGACTTAGCTTTCTCGGCCGCTAGATTATGCTCATGATCAATCCATTGAATATATTAGAAATTTTGACGTTTTGGGTTATCTTTGCCGACTCTAGTCAAATACCTTTAGTTACACTCTTTCATAAATTGATAACATTATCTATTGGCAGTTAGTAGTTGTATTCTTTGAAGGAGTTACAACTATATGTTACTTGTTGAAACGCTCCTAAAATGTATGACAAAGGCTATGCACCCCTCCTAAATGGCATGATTTCCTTAAATTGTTGAAAGGTTGAAAGAATAATCTCTCTACTGTTCCATCTGTTACTGTGGGAAATTAAAGGGTAGACAATAAGCAACAATCGATATTCTTTAATAGCAGCTGCGGAAGGTACATTGGTCCCCCATAAATTTAATAGAATAATAGCATGGCCGCAGTTCGTACGGAATTGCATGACAAGCTGCGGAACAGGCCGGCAAGCATTGTCATACCAGAAGCTTGCGTAATTCTAGATGAAGTTTGTGAGGATTCTGAGGATGAGAGGGAAGAGGTGGAGGTGGAAGGTAAAGAATCTTTTGTAGCAAGCAGGAGAGGCAGGAAAAAGAACATGGAGGATAAATATGCAGTCATCACCAATATTGCAGGCAACTACAAGCAGGTGTATATATGGAGCTAGCATATGCAAGATCTTTCTCTTAAAAAACCATAAGATTATGCTATACCTGATTAAAATGTATACTATTTGCAGGCTTTCTTTGGGGTTTGTGATGGCCACGGTGGTCAAGAAGCTGTAGATTTCATTGCAGACAGACTTGGTAAGAACATTGTAGGAGCCATGAAAGAGGCGAGTGAAGAAGAAGTTGAAGATAGCCTAGTGACGGCAACCAAGCTCGGCTACAAGACCACGGATGACGACTTTCTTGCCCAGGTACGTACATTTCATCTCCTACCAACTAACAATTCCCGCATTTTATTTCTTCCGACTTACTTTATTACACTCATTTAGCATATCTTAACTAATTAGACGTCCATGGTTTAAACTTATGATCAATTGTATGCTTTTATGAGCAGGGTCTGATGGGTGGGGTTTGCGCAGCCACGGTGTTGATTAAGGATGGAGAAGCGCAGGTAGCCAACGTTGGGGACTGCAGAGTGGTTCTGAGTAGAAACTGCCTGGCCCATGCTGTCACCAATGATCAAAAGGTCGATAGGCATGACGAACGCTGCCGGATTCAAAGCTTGGTACATTAACTATTATGCTCAGCTTACTCTCTATTTCTATACATGTTTTGATTGATCAGTCACTGCATGTTATTGAATTAACCAGTGTGCATGTGGATACATTGCTTTGCAACTTCTTTTGTCTCGAGAACAACAGGGTTACAAGCTGTGTCGTTCGTCGTTGCAGGGAGGCTTCGTTAACGTCCACAATGGGGTGTGGAGAGTTCAGGGCTCGCTGGCTGTGTCTAGAGCTATCGGCGATTCCCATCTGAAAATGTGGGTCATTTCTGAGCCAGAAACTTGCAAAATCCGTCTCACTACCGAATGCCAATTTTTTATCCTAGCTTCTGATGGATTGTGGTATAAGGTAGCTTCAAATTATGCACAGCTTATAAATATATACAGCCGCTATTAGCTATTCTGAATATATAGTTTTTTGAGTCCCTTTTAATTAACTTGCTCGATCGATCAATATATAGTTTGAATATAGATATATATAAAGACGACATAAAAAATTGATGGAAGTTGAAATGTGAAAGCAGGTAACAAATCAAGAGGCTGTGAATGAGGTGTTGAAGCACGGTGCGTCCGTTGAGTCGTGCAAAGTGCTGGTGGAGTTGTCATGCATGCGAGGTAACAAGGACGACATCACTGTTATGGTTGTTGATCTCGGGAGTTTTGTGTAACCTTTTATTAATTGGCTAGGTGAATAAGAGCAGATTTTTATATGTTCATCATACTTTTAAATAAGCATCATTCTTTTAAAGCAGCTCTACGTCATTTGATATGCTTGGAGGTTGTTAATGAAATGCAATCACCTTATAAGATCAACTCTTGGACGTCTGATACGTTTGCAGATCCACACATAACTGCTGGTAAAAAGTAAAAATAAGATGCAGAGAGGAGAAAGCTACATGACAAGCTAACCTGCCTTCGACTGAATGGTCTGGGTCCCATACCTAAATCTTGCACTGACCCCGTATTCAAGAAGCCATGTTAGAAGTTAGGACGTAAATGCCTCTTTGTTTTTATTCTTGGCCGCAGTCGGTAACTATACATAACAATCTCCTCTCGTTTATTGAATGACCATTAATGTTTCAGATCCCCTTCAAGTGCTTAATTAACTCAGCCGACATGCTAAACAAGTAAAATGAAGTTCTACATAAACTGTAGAAATTTGCTCTCCTGCAAGTTGCAATATAGTTTGTGAACCACAGTTAACGGTATGTTCATGGTATTATGTTTACGAAGCGAAACGCGTAATAGTTGATGTGTCTAACATGAGCACACAAGGCACAATGAATTGTCCGGGCATATTCGAAAGGGCGGTTAACTGAAAAAGACAATTGAGAATATTGCAGCAAATAGAAAAGCTCTAGCTACCACAAGTTCTTCAAGGTCACTTCCAAAAACTAGTTCCTGCCCTTCAAGATTATGTTAAGTCTTAGACGTGGTACTTCTCAATGAACTCTAGAAAAGATAAACATTGGCAGTGGCACAACAGTGCTGAAACACTACTGTGTGAGGAATCAAACATTGCATACTGATGCCACTACTTCGTCCAACGTCTGGAAAAACCTGAAAAGAATCAACTATGTAACTGGAGATCAGATCAACAAAAGTTGGAAAATCATGTGCAAACCTACTGTAGGGGGGGGGGCACTGATAGAGGCATGGAGGTAGAGGATGAAAGAGAACTAAGATATTGGCGCGGCTCAATCAGAATCATCTGATTTTCATCTCTTCCTTTTCAACTGTCTGAGTGAACCGGGCCAACATCACAGTAACTGTTTCAATACATGGCTTTCCTTTCGCCGCCACCTTCTTTTTGCCAAAGAGATCAAAACCCAGAAAAAAAATACCGAGCTTTGTGTGGAAGAATGAGAGAGATGAAGAGGGGATCACTTGCAAGAGAGAACAGTGGTGATCAAGAAGAAACGCAAGGGGGATGGAATGTCAACAAATTTCAAAATGATGACGGCTTGCAGTTGAACTTATAAGAATGGACTACCAAACCAAACGTCACAGCCTACTACATTTAATGCAATTCATTGCTCTTGGAATCTCAAAATTTAATAGAACACCAAAAAACCAGCTCAGAATTTTCTTCAGAAACATACCTAGAAAATTGGCATCTATTAAAAACCCAGGAATTTAATCACAACAACATACTTCAATTAATTTGACACCAAAACAGGAGTGCAACAGTGCCAGACATAACATAGAGTGTTAACCTAATATAATCATTCAATGTACGTACTTATAATACTTCAATTCCTAGTAACAGGAGCTCGCGAGTTTTTAAAGCTCGATTTGAAATTCGATCATTAAAAAATTGGCTCGTATCGACTCTCTAAAATAATTTTTAAATAATTTTTTTAACAATACATAGATAATATAACATTAAAAATGATAATTTGGTATAAAAATAATTAAATTAATATAATATAATATTTATTATATGACTATCAATTATGAAGAATATTATTTATATTTTTATAATAAAATAAAATAAAAATATTGCATTGTAAAAAATAAACTAGATTTTCAAACTTATGGTGAGGAAACTTGAACGAGAATGATGCTCGACTCAAACTCGATCAAGTTCAATTCGAACTCGAACTAAAATAACTAGACTTTGCCCAGCCTCCCATCTTTTACCCATTTGCATAGTTGTCTGAAAAACTACAAATTACCTATTTTTTTCCTTATAGTCCACAATAAGATGTAGAATATATTTAAGGTTGTTGTGGGCTATATTACCGTAGGGAAAATTATAGTTCACGAAATAATTTAAAAACCAGGGAGAAATATTTACAAAATATATATACTCCACGGCAATATAATTCGTAGACTACAGTGTTATAGATATATGTATATTTAAGATATTATTTCATGTTTTTTAGAATTATATTAGAGACATTACTTCCCCACACTAGAATAGTCCATGCAAACCTTAAATATACTCTCTGGCTTATCGTGGCTAAAAAGACATATTTTTTTGTAGTGATTTCATAGGAAAAGTTATCCATTGGTGATGGTAAATCTACTATCTTTTGCATCATTTTGAAGAGTAACACCTCTTCAATGTAATTGCTAGTAGTTTTGTTTTTTCAACTACTTAAGGTATGACAATTATTCAAATAAAGAATGAATTTCACAGTTAAAAATCGTTGCAATGCAATACATAGTATGATATGGTCCCTCCACTGGCCAATCTAACAGCTGTTGCAGAAGGATTGAATATGGAGCAGACCTGTCGTGTATTCCTGCGAGGAGGCAACAGATGAAACTATTCAGAAAGGCTTTGACTGATACAAAGTTACATTGGGGTTGTGGGAGTTGAATGGTAGGGACCAATTACTTGAATGCTTTTGCTGTTCTGCAGATCGATTTGCTTCCCCGTTAAAACGTTAAAGCACAAGTCCTGGAAAATCTGCATGATATGGATGAGTCTTCTGTTTTTAACAGTACCAATCACAGCAATCCTCAAGGAAACATGATGTGTGAAATGTCCTTATCACCAACTTTTGCTTCTTTTCTTCTTCTTCTTCAAGACAGGCAGTCCGGTGCATAGAACTCTGACTAGAGCAAGATTAATATAAAAGATAGCACTTTCTTTTTCAGAGGATGCTAAAGAGGGAGATTTGCTTAACCTAAGGCAAAATATTAGATGAATGCAAAACCAGTACCCTGTTTTCCATGCCTGCCTTCAAGGCAAATGCACCACACCTTTTTCCCCGATGCCCTACTAATTTCTATAACTGCACCGACATTCATGCCAAAAATGTAGACAAGATAAACAAGAGAGATTTGTAGGGCTTGTACTCGAATTTGAATGGGCAAGATATCACTTGTCGGCAGAACAAATTTACTGAACATTGACCCCTCGCCACCCCCCGCCAGCACCCTTCCCCACCCCTGCCCTTAGCCATGGACCCCTCACCCCCAGCTGCCCGGGACCACCCCCCCCCCCCCAGTGTTCCCCTCTCCCAGTGGGGGGGGGGGTTGGAAGGGGGCAGCCGGGGACAAGGGGGCCGTGGCTACAAGCAGGGGCGGGGGGAGGGCACTGACGGGCGGCAAGATGGGAGGCCCCAATGGCTTGGGGCGGGCAGGGGAGGACCGTGGTAGAGGGGGATGTCGTGGTAGGCGAGGGGCTGCCAGCTCGGGGGGATGGGCAGGCGAGCGGCCAGGCTGGTCTGGGGTGCCAGTGAAATCTGGGCCGCTGGTGTAAAACCCACGATTCGAGTCAGGGTTTTATATTCAGAACCGGTCG